>CATIWK010543438.1:0-23441 GCA_949634005.1 Mallotus japonicus
GAATTGTCTTGCACCTGGTCTAAAAGTACCATAAATTGGGAAATTTTTCAAAAAAGTACCATAAAAAATGGAAAATTTTAAAAAGGTAACATGAATTGGGAATTTTGAAATTTTTTTAACATAAATAGGTAAATAGCCCCATGGCCTAACCGCCTATGCCACAACCAAATTTCAGAGTTTTGTACATTGCTAGATTTTTCAGTTGAGAGTGCTTGAGATAATTGATTCGAACTTGCTGGAGTTAAGTCAAGATAATAGAGCTTCCCTTTTCTAGTACTATAACCAATTGTCCTCAGAGTCCGGATGTCTTTAAAAACACAAAAGTTAGGCCAAAAAATAACAATACAATGCAACGTACATGTTATTTGAGCAACAGACAATAAGTTATAGTTAAGAGAGGGAATAACAAGAACTGACTCCAAGTTAAATTTTCTGTAAGAGTAATTGAACCTTCTCCAACCACATGAGAAGGAGTAACATTGGCTGTGGACAGTATAGATTGTTTGGATGATCTCATAGACTGAATATGATTAGTGTCAAAAGTCATGTGATCCGTAGCACCAGAATCAATTATCCAAGCACTATTACTAGGTGTAGAGATATTAAAAGCCTTACCAATATTACCTGAAGTGGCAATTAATGATGAAGATTCCTCAGGGTTGCTTGAAGATTTCGCCACAGCAGCAGAAGCATTACACTTTGTTTTTGAGCTCCGTTTGGGTGCTTTAGTAGGATCCTATCATTCTGGATACCTAATCAGTTCATAGCACCTTGACTTGATATGTCCAGTTCCACCACAATGAGTGCACAAGCGATCTGATTTTGAAGTTCGTATCTCATAGCTGCGATTTTGCGATTCAGATGATCAATAATCTGTTTTGAAAAAGTAAAATTATTTTATTGATTTGTACGCCCTTGTTGAAGTTTATTTCGATGAGCTATCATAGCAGATGACTCATGATGATCCTGTTCTCCATTCAATGTCGTTTTGCGTATAGCATTACGACGTACATATGCATATGTTTCTTTAAAATCTAGTGCAGGATCCTTTCTAAGAATCTCTCCTCTAGGTTGTTCAAATTCTGCATCAAGTCCATTAAGAAAGATGTGCACTCTCAAACGTTCAACTGATTTTTGATATGTAATAACATAATCGGGATCTTTCATTACAACTTTATCACGATAATCAAACTCTTGAAAAATCTCTACAAGATCACTATAATAAGTTGATAGAGGATGTCCAACCTGTTTAGTAGAGAAAGCTCGTTGGTTTAATGCAAAAATTTATGATTCGTCTGACCCATCATAGAAAGCTTTAGCCAAAGCATTCCAGATTTCTCGTGCAGTGCGTAACCTGAGATAACACTTCATAATTTCACGTGACATGGATGTCAGTAACCATCCCTTGACCTTTTGATTTTCTGCATACCACTTAGCATAGGAAGCATCCATCTCTGCTGGTTGAGGTGTTTTCCCCATAATATACTCAAGTTTTTCACGTCCTACAATGCATTTCCATGATTTGGGACCATACATCGTAGTTAGTTTCAGTAAGAGTGACACCAATCTTGAAGTCAGAGTTTTCAGATTGGACATGTATGCTTGGTGTAGATGACTCAGATTTGTTGTTGGCCATTGTGGTGGTACGGGTTATGCAAAAGGTAAGAATTCGGTTGTAATGATATAGTATGGATGGTACGAGTCCTGCTCTGATACCAAGTAAAGACAATGGTATAACAAAGAACAAGAATTTTGATGAGGGAATATTCAACTGATGTATTATTCTCTTCCAACTAAGGCCATTTAAATAGATATAAGACTTGATCCTAAAGTTTAGGAATAAGAAAAGCTAATCTAGGAAATAATCAATTACAGGAATAAAAAAGGATTACATATATCTTAGTCTACCATGTACAACTAAGAAAAAAAATAAAAAAGGAAAGAAAATATACAAAGGGAGGAAACGTAGGAAATTGATTGCACTGATTTCGTAACAATCAATTCATAGCTAGCTAAAATGAGAGAGAAGAATATTAGTATAGTTGAGCTATGTAGACATGCATTTGCTTATTAGGAGATTTAATAGCTTTATCTCAATTGTAGAAAGACATCAAGCATTTCCTTCAAAAAAAAGAAAGACATCAACTAAGATTTTTTCCCCTAGTTGAACCCTTGAAAATATACTCAAAAAAAAAAAAAAAAACCAAATTCATGCTTCCTCTCCTAAATTTGCTTCTTTTTTTAAAAAATAACAGCAACATAGACTTATATAAATAGACATACTAAAGAAATAATTTTTATAGTATAATTTCCTCATAATTTTGTTAGTTAAGAAGTTTTTTCAAACAATGACAAATCCCCAGGTTCTGCCCATCATCCAATACCCTCCTAAGAATATAATAATTTTATGCTTTGATTTCCTATTATTTTTTGGTAAAATTTCTCTCTTCTTATTATGTTTCAAGTGTATATGAACTTTAATTTTTAGTAAATATATATGTTATTCTCTACTTAGTCTATACTATACTATGTATATATATAAATGTAGTTATTAATGCATTATATGTTATTTTTGTAATGTTTAATTCCCTTTAAACCTAATAATCTAACTATATATATGGTTTTAGAGGCAAGGCCATCAGCTGCATTAGGTCCATCACCTGTGTCATGCATGGGACCATGTTCAAAGTTCCCAGACTGCAACAGAGTTTGCATTGCCAGAGGTTTTCAAAAGGTGAGGGTAGCTTTGTATGTCTAACCATGCTTCTAATTTAATTATTTATCTTGCTGCTATTTTAAGGGCTGAGATCCTGCACTTAGTTTTACTTCTTGACTCTTTTTATGAATAATTGTTATTACATTTAATAGATGATAACTTGATTCCGGAACCTTTGAGTCCTGCAGGTCAAGCAACCAACAAAGAAGCAAAGGTGAGATGTGGGGTTTCTCCCACTAACCCTCTGATGCCTCAGTTAGAGAGATAAAGAGTGAGCAAATAGTTAAAGAATAGAATGAATAATATGAGGGGAGGTAAGGAGTATTTATAGAGAATAAGATACTCAAACCTGAGAGGAGTAAAATTCCTCTTCCTAATAGGATATGTCTTTGTTTAGAACAATCACTTCCTGATCCGGGAGTCTTCTTAATGACGGACTCCTTTTCCTCTTTGGACTTAGACTTCTTGTGCTGCAAGCTACTATTATTTAGGAAGATATTGATTAAATAGTAGAGGAATATACCTGTGGGGTATCAAGAGTCCCCCCCGAAAGTCCATTCAGATATTTATGTCCGAGAGTACTGAATGTCAGAGAAGGTATGAGACACTCGAAATACGCTGGAAGTCTGCTGAAGGGTGAACTGAGGTGGCCAGCCTCTGTCACTTATGCTAAAGATGCTCGGTACTGAGACTCGAAGTGCCGTTGCCGCTTTGTAGAGGGAAGAGAGTACCAGCTAGACTGAGTTAATACACAGTAGATTTTACTCGGTGTTATACCACGACCCAAGGGATTAACCCATCAGAGAAATCTGACGGAACCAGCAATCGCTGGAATTTTCAAGGCTCGAGGCTTTATAATATCGTGTGGTCTCTCGGTATTGTGAGGCCCGGTTGCCTTCGAGCATGAGGTCTCTCGGTATTGTGAGGCCCGATTGCCTTTAACCATGAGGTCTCTCGGTATTGTGAGGCCCGGCTGCCTTCGACCATGAGGTCTCTCGGTATTGTGAGGCCCAGCTACATGTGAAAAGCTTGTGCTTTTAATTGGGAAGCATGAATGTTACGCCTGTTGATATTTCTGCCTTTTTGAATTTTGAAACTGTCACGTCTGTTCATGTGTCAGAGGACGTGGTGCACGTTACACCGTTTTGGCAGCTGGAGGGGCATGTCTATTGAAAGGACAAGACTTGATAACCGTGCTAATGATGGCTCTTAAATATAAGAGTGTTATGGCGATTGTACCCTTGGAGAAATAGGATGCACATGCTAAAGGTGAGGGCAGTTGAAGTCCATCTGGAACCTTCCTTGCGTGTTATAAATTGCATTTATGGCTGAGTGAAAATTCACTTTTTTGCTTTCATGAATTTGGCTCAGTGTTTCTCTCCTTCTGCCATTCTTGCGTTCTTCCTATTGCACATTGCTTTCTTCAGAGAGAGTTGTCTTTGTACTTCCTAGGTGACAAATCTTTCCCTTATTCTTATCCTCTACTGTTGTATTTCTTGAATCAAAGGGTGTCAATGGTTCCATGAGAACAAGTGAAGTATGATATATTTGAGTCTAGGGTAGATGAGATGTTAAAATGGTATAGGCGTAGGTTTGGAATTCCATAGGAATATATTTTGTATACTACTGATAAAAAGGCACATGAGCCATATACAGATGGCATAAAAATGGTTGTTTATCAAGACCAATTGGAGGGTGGGCTTAGATTCCCCTTAGATAATTTCATCAAACTCTTTTTTAACATATATAATATAGCTCCTGGGCAACTTCACCCCAATAGCTATAAGATTTTGACTGGGTATGTAGAATTGATGCATAGGGAAAGTAGAGAACCATATTTTGACATGTTTCGGCATATGTATAGCTTGAACAATAAAAAGGGTGAGCTTGCATTTTCCTTAGCTGCTGTTCCCCATCTGAATCTCTTCACTAAACTCAAGGACCTGCCAAAATCATGGAGACAGAAGTACTTTGTTATAGAACACCCATCTGAGTTCTTCAATGTTCGTCATTTGTGGGTTGATGAGTGTCGTAAAGTAAAGCACCTGTCTAAACTTCCGAGTATAGACTCAGATTTGGTGCAAAAATTACACTGGCGGTGTACAGCTGAGGGAACATCTACTGAGAATTATTCCCGAAGATATATCCGGAGATTGTATTCTGGGAAAAAGACAGAAATGGTGAGTGTCAATCTCTCCAAGGTATATTCTAACTTTTCTTTTTTCGTTTATTTGTAGATGGCTGATAATTTGATATTTGCAGGCGGGATCATCATTTCCGATACCGAGACGTCAGACTCGGAATAAGAGTTGAATATCACTGATCTGACTTTGAAGGAAGAGGAGCCTGAAGTTTAATTCAATCCGCCGACCGATGCTACCCAGGATCTAGTCACAAATCTAATTTAAGAACAAGTATCTGCCACTACGGCTACTAAGAAGCTTTAAAGGGACGTAGCTCTGGATGAAGAGGAGCTGGTTGAAGGTAGTGGACTGTTTGTCAAGCGTCCACGAATTCCCGGATGTCCGGACATGCGTAAGTTTATTATAGAGAAGATGACCCCTCTGAGTATTCATAATTCGGAGGTGAGGGATCAATGTACCAAGTCTATCCATCCTCCAATGGATATTCTCCGGTGGATGGAGTATAGCCAGGATGACCTGCCAAATGCCATAATCGGGCATGCTTTAGAGGTATAGTTGTGATCTTTTTTCTGATACTGGATACTGAATCTTCTGAGTGTTAACACGTGTCCCATTTTGTAGTTGACTCAAGGTTTGCTACTCTGGAAGGACAACCAGTACTTCCTCAAAAGTGAAAACAGCTTGAAAGAGCAGAAGCTTGGCTCCATTGAACTGGAGTATGGGAAGAAACTTGCGGCAGCCAAGTGTGCTGTGGAGCTTACCGAGACTGAGCAAGCTAAAGAGAAATCCGAGAAGGAATCGTGCCAAAAGAGGATCTAAGAGCTTGAGGACATTCAGACTCAGCTCACTAATAAATTTGAAAAACAAGATTCTGATCTTAAAGCTTTGAAGCTGAAGGTGGCTGAGCTGGAAAAGTCTTGGGAGGATGATCTGAGTTCGTATCGGAAGATGGTTGGGGGATTTGTTAAGGCCTTCAAATATGAGGCGTGGAGGATACTGTATACTCAGAACCCTGAACTGGACATATATGAAATTGAGAAGATTACTCCGAATGATTTGGCTAAGATAACTGCAGAGGAGGAAGCTGTGAAGAAATCTGCCTCTAAACAATTAAAGGGGCAGAGGATTACCAAAAAGAAAACCACTTCTGAGAAACCTTCTTCTAAACATCATGAGGATCTGAATCTTCCAAGGGAAAAAGCTTCTACTGAGATAGAGCCATATCTTACGGGTCCAAGTCTTCCAAGAGAGGAAACTTCTACTAGGACAGAGCCTTCTGCTGCTGGTGCTGCTATGGTTGTAGAAAATCAACTAGTGAATGTATCTTCGGATGTTGGCCTCGTGCCTCCCGAATTTGAGACTAATGTTGAAGCTTAGCTCATTTTTTCTCTCTTTTATTTATTTTTTTGGTGATGTAGTAATTGAAATGATGAATGAAAAGTACTTTTATTGAACTTTAACTTAGTACAATTTCATTTACTGATAATATCTCTTTAAACTGTCTGAATTCCAGTATCTTGGCAATTCTTTTCCTTGCATGTCTTTTATCTTATATGCACCCTTTGTAGTTGTTTCAATAACTTGATAAGGGCCTTCCCAGTTGGGTCTGAGCTTGCATGTTTTGGAACTGCCTTTGCCTATGTTCACCCTCCTCAACACCAGGTCTCCAACTTTGAATTGCCTTGGCCGGACATGCTTATTGTGATATCCGGCTATCTTCTGTTTCTGAGCCTCCGAGGCTAGGGATGCTCATTCTCTTCTTTCTTCAAGCAAGTCTAGACAAATCCGAGCATTGATGTTATTGATGTCCGGATCCAACTCTCCAGACACTCGGTAACTCGATGAACCGATTTCCACAGGGATTACTGCATCCATTCTGTATGTCAATCTGAAGGGTGTTTCTTTTGTTGAGCTTCTAGGTATTGTTCTGTAGACCCAGATGACATTATTGAGTTCTTCTACCCAGTTTCCTTTTTTTTTTCATCCAACCTCTTCTTCAGTCCTTGCATTATTATTCTGTTAGTAACTTCTGTCCGCCCATTAGTCTGAGGATGAGCTACTGAGGTGAACCTGAGCTTGATGCCCAACTCTAAACAGAATGTCTTGAATTTTTCATTATCAAACTACTTCCCATTATCTATGATTAGAGTATGAGGCATGCCGAATCTGCATATGACTTCCAAAAGAAATGCTATATCCGAGCCTCAGTGATAGTTGGAATAGCTTCTACTTCTACCCACTTAGTGAAATGATCAATGGCCACAATCAAGAACTTTTTCTAGGCAGTGGAGACTGGGAACAGACCCAAGATATCCATCCCCCAAATAGAAAACGGCCACGGGCTTCCAATCAGGTGTTGAGTGTTGGAAGGCTTATGAGTAAGGCGAGCAAATTGTTGACACTTAGTACATTTCTGAACTAGTTTGAATGCATCTTTTGACATGTTAGCCCAGTAATAACCTTGCAATAATGCTTTCTGGACCATGGTGTTTTGAGCTTCGTGAGCCCTACATATCCCTTCATGAATTTCTCTAAGCACATAGTTGCCTTCTTATGGAGACACACACTTTAACCATGGATGAGACAATGATCTTCTGTAGAGTTCGCCATTGTATATAGAATAATGTGCAGCTCTGATCTTTAACTTCCGAGCCTTAAGTTTATCTTCAGGTAGGATTCCATGTTCCAGATACTGTATGATTGGCTTTATCCACTCAGTAACCTCCTGAGTACTCATTACTTCCTCTTCCTCAACACTCTGCCTATCGAGTTCTTCAGTTAACTCAAGTTCTCTGAATACTTGATTGGCTTCAGACGTTGACTTAGCTAACAAATCTGCTTCTGAGTTATCACTTTTGGGAATTTATAGGATTTCCCATTGTCCCCCTTCCCGTTTTAGATTCTTTAGGAGGTGCTTTGCCTTTTCCACATATTTGACCATGCTCGGTTCTTTGACCTAGTACATCCCTTTGACCTAGTTGACCACTAATTAGGAGTCGAAATAGACTTTGAGATGTTCAGTGCAAGCCTCCATGGCCAATCTAAGTCCTGTAAGTAGGGCTTCATACTCAGCTACATTATTGGTGGCGTTGTATTTGATTTGGATAGCATATTTGATTCAAAATCTTGCTTGGTCCTATCAGGATGACTCCAGCTCCGGATCCCTGAGCTCTAGATGCTCCATCTATGTATAGTTTCCATTTCGGGTATGAGAAAGACACTGCTTCTTCTACTATCATCTTTTGTATAAAATCTGCCAGTGCCTGAGCCTTTATTTGCTGATGAGCTGATGTCAAATTCTCCCAATTGAATAGACTATTGGACTAGCCATCCGGAAGTTTCTGGCCTCTGGAGAATTTTTCGTAAGGGGAAGTTGGTTCTGACAATTATAGAGTGGGCTTGGAAGTATTATCGGAGCTTCTTGGATGTATGAACGATTATCATGGCCAATTTATCCAATTTGGAATATCAGATCTCCGAGCCTCTGAGGATCTTGTTGATATAATAGACCGGGTTTTGCTAACTTCCTTCCTCCCGGACTAATACTGAGGCAATAGATTCATGACCAATGGAAATATACAAGTACAAGGTTTCCTCTGGGACTGGTCTACTAAGTAGTGGTGGTGAGGTTAAGAACTTCTAGATCTCTTCAAATGCTTTCTGATAGTCACTATTTCATTCAAATTTCCTAGAATTCTTCAAGGCTCAAAATAGGGGCAGGCACTTCTTGGCTGAGCATGAGATGAATCTCCCGAGAGCAGTAATCCTGTTGTTGAGTTTTTGAAGCTCATTCAGAGTCTTGGGGGCTTTCATGTTTATAATGGCTTCCATCTTCTTTAGGTTTGCTTCTATTCCTCTGTGTGAGATCATGAATCCCAGAAACTTCCCTACATTTACTTCGAATACGCACTTGTCTGGGTTTAGCTTGATCCGGTATTCATCCAGTATGCTGAGTATTTGCTCAAGGTCTTTGGCATGCTGCTCTACCGTTTGACTCTTGACAATGATATCATCCACATATACCTCCATATTTTTCCCTATCTGGTATTGAAATACATGATTCATCAGCCTTTGGTAGGTAGCACCAGCATTTTTTAATCCAAAAGGCATGACCTTGTAGCAGTAAAGACCTTCATGAGTAATAAAGGATGTTTTTTTTCATCTTTCTTCTTCATGGGGATCTAGTGGCATACTTGGGCAACATCAATGAAGCTGTAGAGGTGGTGATAGGTTGTTGAGTTTACCAACTGATGAATTGTTGGCAATGGATAGCTGTCTTTAGGGCACGCTTTGTTAAGGTCAGTGTAGTCAATGCACATTCTATACTTTCCATTGGCTTTCTTAACCAGAACCACATTGGTTACCCATTTTAGGTGTGTGACTTCTCTGATGAAACTGACATCCAATAACTTTTTGGTTTCTTCAACAATGACTTTCTGTCTCTCGTAAACAACTTTCCTTTTCTTCTGTATCACAGGCTTTATTCCTGGATTTATGTTCAGACTGTGTGATGCAACCCGAGGGTCTACCCCCACAATCTCGGTTTCTTCAGAAGCGAAGCTGTCGGAATGTCTAATGAGAACTCCACTAATGTCTTTTCTGACGCCTTCATCAAGCTCGCCTCCGATTCTGACTTTCTTTTCTTCTATTATCTATAACGTCTGACCTGGTCTACCGACTCCGGACTAGCTCCTTACTTTTCTGTTTCTAAGGATGCGAGGGGAAAGGCTTCCAGCAGTGGCTTGTTGGCTTGTTAGCCAGTTGATAGCATTGTTGTGCCATTGCTTGATCTCCGAGAATGGTTATGACTTGGTCTTTTAAAAGGATCTTCATACTTAACTTTCTAATGCTTGTGGCTGCATCAATTTCATACAAGATGGGTCTTCCAATGATGCCATTATAAGTAAGAGGAAGGTCAACAATGTTGAATAAGGATCCGACTGCCTTTATATCTCCTGTTTCTCGGTTACCAAACTCAACTTCTAATTCCGCCACCCCCATAGGCTGGGTTGTTCCTCCACAAAATCTTGTGATGGGATTCTTAATGGTTTTGAGATCAGTGACCGAGCCTCCCATAGCTTTGTAAGCGTTCCATGAAAGTGCATTAATCGCGCTCCCATCATCTATCAACAGTCTCTTTACCAGATAATTCCGAATGTATGCGCTTATAACTAAGGCTTCATTATGGGGATACCAAACGTGCTGCCCATCTTCTGGGCCAAATGTGATGGCTAGCTTCTGCAACTAGCTTTCTTCCTTCCGGCTCCTTTTCATTCTTTTCTCCTTCAGAATCTCTCCTCCCACTATCATATTTATGACCCTAGTTACTTCATTCCATCCCTTTTTTGTTTCAGGTTTATCGCCACCTTCATCTTCAGAGTCTTGGTGTCTTCGATTACTATTAGTGAATCTTTTGAGCTTGCCATTCTGTATCAGCTGTTCTATGGCTTTTTGTAATTCTCATTATTCATTAGTATCATGTTCATACTCCCGATGATATTGGCAATAGAATCTCATGTTGGGGCTTGATTTCCTAGATACGGGTACTCCTACCCCGTTTGCTCTGATCCACATAAGGACTTATGATCTTGGAGCATTTAAGGGAGTGTAATTTTTAATTTCGTTCATGAATCCACCTGCCGGACCTCCTGCTGGGCCCCTAAAGTAAGGACGCTGAAGTCTGAACCTCCTAGGCTCGAATCTTTCTTCTTTTTTAAAGGGGGTTCTGTCATCATCTTTTCGTAACCTCCTGTCTTCATCAAGTTTTATTAGTTTCATTGCCATAGCCATAACCTCAGAGAAGGTTGTGGGCTTTTTAGTCATTAACTGGTCTTTAAGCTTTCCCAATCGTGTCCCATTCTTCATTGCTTCTATAGCCACTTCATCACTTAAATTCTCAATCTGCATGGCCACTTTATTAAATCTGTCTAGGTAACTTCTAAGTGACTCTTTAACTCCCTGTTTGCACATCCGGAGATCATTTATACTCTTTACAGGAGGAATGTTGGTGATAAACCGAGTCTTGAACTTCTCCACTAGTTCTTCAAAGGACGTAATAGAATTCTTGGGCAGTTGGTGAAACCATCTTTGAGCAGTTTTGGTAAGCATGCTTGGGAAGACGTGGCATAGGATCCGATCATTCACATTCTGGAGCATCATTTTAGTCTTGAACGAAGAGATGTGGATGATTGGGTCTCCTGTCCCATCAAATTGGTCCAGTTGAGGTAGCTTGAATTTTGATGGGATCTCAGTTTTGACAATTATGCTTTCAAAAGGCATTGTTCCTTCTAAAACACATTCATCCTCTTTTCTAGGCCCAGTCCAAGCCTTCTAGATAGCTTTTTCAACCTTCTGGGCTATCTGGGAGTCATCTAGGTCGGGTAGGCTTGTGCTAGACTCCCCTTCTGGATCTTTTTAGGCCGCTTTGGCTTTAGCGAGAGCACTCTGAGTTACTACCGACGGTATGATCACATTGTCTGTCAGATGAGTGATTCCAGGTCTGTTGTCTTGGATTAGAGTATTCAATTGCTATTGCATTAGAGCCATCTGAGTTTGGATGTTTTGGATCATAGCCTCTTTATTTATTGGAGGTAGATTGTTTGTTTGGGTCACTGTGTTTAGGTCTGGTGTGTTTGTGATAGGAGTTCCTGGAAGGCTTGGGAAAGGTACGGAAGGAATGGGTCGACTGGTATGATGTAAAGGAGCATGGTAAGGAAAGCTCGTGCCCGGGGTTGACCAACCACGGGTAATTCCGGATGTCCGGATGTCGGATATATGGTAAAAGGGATTTGGGATGATGGTCCCGCATTATGAGCGAAGGCTAATGGATCAACAGGCAGGATAGGAGCTAACGGGTTGATTAGGGTAATAGGGGCTGATGGATTGATAAGAGCGTCTGACGTTATTCCTGGAGGATTGATCTGAGTGTCCGTAGCTGGTGGGCTGGAAGTCATTTTTGAGAGTTTTTTTTGGCTTTGGCAGAGAAGGTGGCTTTAAACTCAAGAGGTTCCCACAGACGGCGCCACTTGATAACTTGATTCTGGAACCTCTGAGTCCCAGCAAGATGAAGAGGAGGCCAACTCGTACCTGGAACCAAGCAAAGCTACTGGGCACATAGCAGAGGCAGATTTCAATAGAAAAGTCTGAGAGATGATAAACAAAATGAACCCTAAAAGCAGCGAGACCGACTTTGGTCTATGAGATGCTTACCCACTTGCAGATCACTTAGTCCGCGAACCCTTTCCACCAAAATTCAAAATGCCACCACTTGAATCCTTTAATGGAACCACCAACCCCCTCAGCCACATACAAAACTTCAGAACAACCATCCACCTGCAAACCACCTTAGACTCAGTTCTTTGCAAGGTCTTCCGAACCACCCTCAAAGGCGTCGCACAATAATGGTACCAAGGCTTGGCACCTTACTCTGTTAGTTGCTTCACGGAGATGGGCAAGCTATTCAACACACAATTTTTCACCAGCATTCCTATTAAGAGAGACTCCTCTGACCTACAGAAACTTTACCAGCGCGATGAGGAACCACTAAGAGACTATATCGAAAGATTTAACTGGAAGGTAGTGCAAATCGAGAACCTTGATCATACTTTGGCAATAAAAGCCTTCACCTCGGGTACGACCTCTAGGACACTCTATAATGATATAAACCTTTCACTCCCCAGCAGCTTCACCGAGTTAATGGTGATATGCGTCAACCTTTCACTCGCCAGCATCTTTACTAAGTTAATGGAGAGAGCACGCCACCATATACACCTAGAAGAAGCCTAGATTGCAGATGGTGAGACCCCGAAAAGAAGAATATCCAAACCCAAACAAAGACAAAGTCATACAGATCAAGAGACTTACCCTAGGGATCCTCCCAGGAGACTACCATTCCAGAATAACAGGAGAGACCAGAACCACTACAGGAGGTCGAAAGATCGATGATTTAATCACCGTGACCCCCACCACAACAGACACGGTTCCATAACTTTACAACCCTCAACT
Organism: Mallotus japonicus; assembly: GCA_949634005.1. Taxonomy (NCBI): domain Eukaryota; kingdom Viridiplantae; phylum Streptophyta; class Magnoliopsida; order Malpighiales; family Euphorbiaceae; genus Mallotus; species Mallotus japonicus. Next base: position 12,865 of record CATIWK010543438.1, read on the forward strand.
CATCGCGGTCACAAGTCCTGATGTGGGTGAAGAAATCGGGAGTGAGGGTGAAATGGCCTAAAAGGATGAACAAAAGGCATATTGACCGAAGAGACCAAAGAAAGTACTGTCAATTCCATAGAGACGTTGGTCACGACACGGAAGACAGCTGGCAGCTCAAAGAGGAAATAGAACGCCTCATCCAGGACGGCTACCTCAAGAGGTTTGTTGACCAGAGACCGCCTGAGAAATGGAGAATAATCCGCAGAAAGGAGAAGATCGAAAAGGCGACCCACCCCTAGGGGATTCCCCCGTGGGATAATCAATATAATTATTGGAGGAGAACTTTCAGGCGACTGACCGATAAAGAAGAGGAAATATTGCCGAACAGTCTACGCCACGACCTCCTTAAAGTGAAGTAACTGCTACAACCCAATAACCTTCTCAGACAGTGATAGAGACTGTATAACACACCCAAGGGAGAACGCACTGGTAGTCGAAGGAAGAATAGAAAACATACTGCCGAGGAGGGTATTAATCGACAATGGGAGCTCGGTCAACCTCATGACTCTGTATAAATTCAAGGCACTCGGAGGATCGGTGAGATCGATATCAACGCCTTTGCTAGGCCTCGGGGGGTCGTTAGTGGAAGTTGAGGGGTCAACAATGATGACAATCGAGCTGGGAAATGATGAACATTACCAGGTCTTCAGAGTATCATTCATGGTGGTTGACCTCCCCTTTGTGTATAACGCAATCTTAGGTAGACCTTTCTTATATGAGACCTACACTGCAACTTGTGTCAGGTACCTCACCATGAAGATGCCTACCTCAAGAGGGGAGCTAGTAGTCAGAGGAGACGAGCGAGCAGCCCAGGAGGCTTATATAGCAACGTGGAGGGAAAATATAGACATGCTCCTCATAGAACTAACAGGCTCAAAATAACCAGAGGAAGAAAGACTGCGGCCAGTAGAGGAAATCAGATACCTCTCGTTAGGGAACGAGAGAAAGCTGAAAATGGGGACAGAACTCTTGAAATAGACCAGCCAGAACATTGAAACCACTCTCACAGACTCCCAAGGGATATTTATTTGGTTGTCTGAGGAGATCAAAGGGGTCTCAGCAGACATCATTACCCATAAACTCAACGTCCCCAACCATGCCAAATTAGTCATCCAAAAGAAATGAAAACATGGCCCAGAAAGACAGGTGGTGATCTCAGACGAAATCGACAAGCTATTAAAAGTTGGGTTCATCAGAGAAGTGCATTACCCAGACTAGGTCTCCAATGTTGTAATGGTCAAAAAGGCGAATGGGAAATGGAGGATGTGTGTCGACTTCACAGACCTGTATAAGGTATGCCCCAAAGACAGTTACCCACTCCCCAGTATTAACGAGCTAGTTGATTCTACCACAGGTTATCAGGTCTATAGCTTCATGGATGCTTATGCGGGCTATCAACAGATCAAAATGAATGAGTTTGACGAGGAAAAGACTACTTTGGTCTCAAAAATACTGGAGCCACCTACCAACATCTTGTCAACCTGATATTCAAAGAGCAGATAGGGAAGACCATAGAGGTCTACGTAGATGACATGATAGTCAAAAGTGCAAAGGACGCAGACCATGGTAGTGACCTAGCTGAAGCTTTCCGAACCCTGGACAAGTTCGGTATGAAGGTCAACCCGGAGAAGTGTGTGTTTGGGGTCAGATCCGAAAAGTTTTTGGGATTCATGATCTCCTAACATAGCATTGAAGCCAACCCAGAAAAGATACAGGCCATACTCTCTATGAAACCTCTAACTTTAGTCAAGGAAGTACAAAAAATAAATGAGAGAATAATGGCCCTCGGACTTTTCTTCTCCTTCTCAGCTAGAAGATGTCTATCGTTCTACCAAAGCCTGAAAAAGTTGAAGAACTTCAGGTGGACCAAGAACGATGAGGAAGCTTTCGATAACCTAAAGAAATTCCTCAGTAGCCCACCTCTCCTCAGCAGACCGAGACCAGGGGAGAGCCTTTACCTATACTTAGCAACGACCAAAAAAACTATTGCCTTGGTCCTCATCAGAGAGGAAGAGACGGAGCAGTATCCAGTTTACTACGTTAGCAAGGTCCTTTAAGGTGCTGAAACGAGATACCCCGAATGGAGAAGTTAGCTTTCACCCTGGAACCACAACCAGAGAGACACCCTTCAAACTAGCATATGGAACCGAGGTAGTAATCCTGATTGAAATTGGTCTCCCAAGCTACTGAACCACCAGCTATGAAGAAGAGATTAACGAAGAAGAACTGAGGGTTAACCTTGACTTGGTCGCCGAGATCAGAGAAGAAGCCAGAATCAAAATGGAAGCCTATAAGCAAAAAGCAGCAAGGTCCTTCAACAAAGGCATGAAACCTAGGTCGCTTCACCCTGGGAACTAGGTACTCATTAAAGCAGAGATCAAAAAGGGTAGTGCAGGAGTCGGAAAGCTAGAAGAAAACTGGGTCGGCCCCTACCGTGTCGACCAGGTTGTGGGACCGGTGACCTATCGATTAAGTGAAGCATGTGGGAAGCCACTCCCCAGAACATGGAATGCCAACAATTTTAAAAAAAAATTCTATCAGTGAATTATAAACCCAACAGTACGATGTAATGACTCAAGTGGCCTTTTGGTCCTTAACCATTTGCCTACTTAAAATTTAGTAAAAGACAAGTGTATGAGTCCCAATGAGAGACAAAGACACACTTGGTCTCTAATTATCAAATTTAAAATTTAAGACAAGTGTATGAGTCCTAATGAGAGACAAAGACACACTTGGTCTCCAATTATCAAATTTGAAATTTAAATAAGTGTATGAGTCCCAATGAGAGACAAAGACACACTTGGTCTCCGATTATCAAATTTAAAATTTAAATAAGTGTATGAGTCCTAATGAGAGACAAAGACACACTTGGTCTCCAATTATCAAATTTAAAGTTTTAAACAAGTGTATGAGTCCCAATGAGAGACAAAGACACAATTAGTCTCCAATTATCAAATTTAAAGTTTTAAACAAGTGTATGAGTCCCAATGAGAGACAAAGACACACTTGGTCTCCAATTATCAAATTTAAAAATTTAAACAAGTGTATAAGTCCCAATGAGAGACAAAGACACACTTGGTCTCTAATTATCAAATTTAAAATTTAAACAAGTGTATCAGTCCCAATGAGAGACAAAGACACACTTGGTCTCCAATTACCAAATTTAAAATTTAAACAAGTGTATGAGTCCCAATGAGAGACAAAGACAAACTTGGTCTCCAATTATCAAATTTAAAATTTAAACAAGTGTATGAGTCCCAATGAGAGACAAAGACACACTTGGTCTCCAATTATCAAATTTAAAATTTTAAACAAGAGTATGAGTCCCAATGAGAGACAAAGACATACTTGGCCTCCAATTATCAAATTTAAAATTTTAAATAAGTGTATGAGTCCCAGTGAGTGATAAAGATACACTTGGTCTCCAATTATCAAATTTAAAATCTAAACAAGTGTATGAGTCCTAGTGAGAAACAGAGATACACTTGATCCCCAATTATTAGATTTAAGATTTAAATATGAGTCCCAATGAGAGACAAAGACACACTTGGTATCCATAAACATCTCTTAACAGCAAACTAGACAACCCTATAGACCAACAAGGTGGTCTCTTAGAATCTGAATAGCTCTAACTCAAATAGATCCTTTGGGCAGTACATTCGTGGGTTAGCACAATATCGGTTGACGACAGATAACCAACGCAGGCCAAGCATAGTAGCCCAGAGAGATATGTCCCCGCAATCTCGATTGGGTAACTGCCCCTTGGCCAGACCATGAATCCGTCCCCCCGAGAACTATGATCTCACCGCTAACCCCAGATGGAATAAAGAAGAACAAGCAAACAAGAAGAAAAGAAATAACCATTAACTATATTAAACAACACAAGAAAAAGTTAGCAACATACTACAGTCCTAAACACCCAAGGAGGCCAAAGGAAAATATAAATTATTCAGAAAACCCCAACATCTGGAGGGGCAAAATAAGACACAAGTGTTCAACAATCCAAAAAATATAAGAGAAAAAGAATGCAACAACTATAAGAAATCACGAGTCGGCCTCTTTAGTCAGATCATCAGAAGGAAGCTTCTCGACATCCTCGGAGGTACCATCTACGGCCACCGGAGGAGTGGACCCATGCTCAAGACCACCATCACTCGGTGGAGTGCCACCAAGTACGTCACCCAAGTTAACTCCAGGGAGAACTCGCTCCATGAAAGAGATATCCAAGTTGAGATACAACGATTACAAGGCTTGCGACACGAGAGCTTTCATACCATCATGCATAGTGAAAGACTGCTCTACCAAGTCATCTTGGTTGACCCGATGAGCCTCCTTCAGGTCCTCTATCTCCCTCCTCAGCTGGTCTTGCCCTGTGTAGCGGTCAGTTGGTCGTCCAATTCTTTGGCACCAAGAGCAACATCAGTCGCTTTCTTTTCAACCTCCGAGACCCTTATAGTCAGTTTGCCACCTCCACCTTCTTGAGCTCAAGATTTGCATGAATGTTTCGATACTTCAACGCAGACTCCCTCTCCACACTGGCATTATGCTCATCAAGAAGAGAGACCAAGTGCACCATCTACAAGAAGAAAATAGAAACTAAATAATCTAAGAATAACAAAACACATAAGGCATAAGGAAATTGACACAAAATGAAGAATCACCTATAACGACGCTGACCGGGCATAGGCGACCAGACTCTCATAATCCCTGACCTGGTCTCTCATATCTTAGTCGTCGGGAAGTGCACAGGCATAGGCTAGATCAGTGCACATAGCCGTAGAATGAAGGGAGACCGGCCCAACAGAATTATACTTTGTATGTAGGGCTATCTGAAAGTCTCTTATGTCGTCCCTTAGGGAAGAAGTACCCTTGCCTTTAACAGACGAATCATGACGAGACCGTTTCGATAGAGGAGGCACCGTCACTAAAGCATGACTAGAAGACTAGGACTCCTTCACTAGGACCGCAGTGGAGGTAGGAGCCTTGGCAGCATGAGAAACTTCCAGAGTCCTCAAAACACTCTCAGAGTGCGTCTTCTGCGACCTGGTCTTCAGTAGCTCGGTCAGATGAACCTCTGCACAATACAGGGAAAAGCCATAATTAGATAAACCAGCACCTTGCAACCACAACAGTTCGATACACAGACAAATACCAACACACAAGACAAAGTATACCAATGTGCTCGCCTCTAAAAGATGATTGACCTTCCATCTCATCTATTAACCTACTACAATCGAACTCCTCACCACAAGCTGTAGTGCGTAACAAATCAACCTTGCAGGCCTGATCCTCAGTCAGCGCCACACTTTTACCACACTTATGGGGTCTCCCATTCCAGACCTTAGGCAATACCCCCACCCCTCAGGATTCCTCAGAATGAAAAATTTGGGCTTCCAAGTCCTCTATGAATTGGGAAGCCCCCCAAACATTACACTACCAGAACGACATGAGAAATGTTAGTGGTCCTCCTTTCGACTAAGTAAAAACAAATGTTGGAAAATAGACAAATCGGGCTCGATATGCAAATCATAGCAAGCTTTGGTAAAACTACACACAAGTATCCAACCGTTAGAAGTCAACTGGCCGATCGGTAAACCATAGAATTTAAGCAACTTCACATGAAACAAATTCAAAAGGAAGCGGAGGCCAGCCTTCAAAGCATTCGCATACACCATTATATAAGAATCAGCCAAAACATCAGTCACCCTATGATTTCCCAACAGCAACAACTCATAGCTCCTAGGTATCAAGAACTCCTTTTTTATCGACATCAGTTGGTCCGAGGTCAGCACCGACTCAATTTTAAGGGTCACCGAACCAACAGAGAAAGATAATTGGGAAGATCCGGCAGCCTCCCCAAGGTTAATATGAATAGCCTGTGAATCTATTGGTACAATAATAGAAGGATAAGATGACATAAGCTCGACACTGGAAACCTTAAAAACATTAGTTTGGTCAAATCCACCACCCACCCTAGAACTGGCCGACTGTCTAGGGGAAGATTCCTCCTACCCACCTCTTGATAAAGTCTTTTCATTATCGCCGGACGACATCTCACCTCCATCATAACAATGAACGAAGTCATTACCACTAACAGCATATGAACTAGAAACCTCTATGACACTTAAGCCTAAAACCTAAAAGCCAAAAAGACCTAGAAGACAAAAGAAACAAAATGCAGAGCCAACAACCAAAACAAACGCAAAAATAAGAAATAGAAACCTAACATAACCACAACGGCAGAAGAACGAACAAGAAACAATGAAGGAAAAAACTAAGTAAAATTAAAAAGTCCAGATAACCACTTACTTTTTGACGACATGATGTCCAAGGCACAACTCTAAAATGACGACCAAGTTAAGAGAGAAGCAGCGCCGGAAAAGTAGCTTGCACGAAAATGGAGAAAAATCAGAAGAAACAACGTTCAAAGCAAACAAGAGTCTCCAGTTTTAGTAAGATAGAAAACCGCCAATTTAATGTGCCCATCTGCCACCCACACGCATCTAAAAAAGATGTCATTTCAAATTTTGAATAAACCGCCCACTCCCCAGAAAAATGAACTACCACACCACGTTCTCCAAAAATCGCCACGTCAAAAACTAGAAGAACTTTGGACATAAATATCCAACCTTTTTCGGGGGGAACTATGATAACTAGACGGATCACGAGAACTAACAAACCAGTCTACTCAGTTGTCGGGGGCAACCAGAAGACCGTACAGAAATCTAGAGCAGAAGATCAACACGGTCCTCACCCGGTCGACCGACTCGACCCGATCTCCCATTAGGCGGGAATGATGGACACAGCCATCGAGAATAGTTCCAGAGACATTAAATGATTAAGAATGCGTGCTATAGGTGATGCCATGAACAGTGAAAAAGATGCCATGTTAGTCTGCAGAAGCGGTTCACCCAAGGAATGGTCTCCCTAGTAAGGCCTGTTCCCCAAGCCTCCACATTCACATAAATAGAGAAGAAAAAAGGGAAGGAGGTAAGTCAGCCTAAACACCAAAAACACCTTTAACCTATTCTCTCCCACAAATCTCCAACTAACTTAAGCGTCGGAGTGGCACCGCCGGCGACCACTACTGGCGACCACCTGACGGTCTCTTCTTAGCCTTGCAGGACCAAGCTCATATTGAGTTGATCCATCGCATATTCGTAACCAGACGGGTAGCTTTGGAGTTGCATTTATGAAACATGAAGAGTCCTTGAAAGTGACCAACAATGAGGTGCAGAACTAGAGAGATGCTTTGAAGAAAGTTGCTAACTTGAGTGGATGGGATTCATCCGTCATCAGGTAAAATTCTTTGAAATTTTTCAAGAAAAATTTATAATATAATTATACTTAACGAAATGTTTTTGATTTTTTTTTTGAAATAATTAAAAAATAAAGCCTAAAGAATTGTTTTTTTTTTTTGAAAAATATTTCCCATTCTTATTTAAGGATAGATATTACTTTCTCTTTTTTCCTATTTTTCAAATAAAATGAAATCATTGAAATTTTTCTATTTGGAACCATTCATTTTAATTCTTTGCTGAAGTTTGTAAATATTGACTGATTTCATGTTTACCAGGTCAGAATATGAACTTATCAAGGAATACAGGATATTTTGGAAAAATTGAATCAAAAGGCTTCCAAATACTACAAGGAAGGCTTGGTTGGCTTTGAGTCAAGAATTGAAGAAATTAAATCTCGATTATGCTTAGAATCATCAGATGTTAGAGTTGTTGGAATATGGGGCATGGGTGGTTTTGGCAAAACCACTCTTACAAAAACTAATGGCCAAAATAAATAAATATTAGACATGCCTCACAAGTTTACTTAATAAAGTTTTTGATTAATTGACCAAAATAAATTTTTGTATTTAACTTTGTTATTTTAACAACAAAATTATCATTATCTCTAAGTACAATATAGTGGCATTTAGAGATAATAATTAGATTTTTAACGCAATAAAATTAAGTTTTCTAATGGCCTCATTAGGGTTATTTTGCACCCACTGTTCCTAACATTTTAAAGAGATTTCACCATCATTCTAAACATTGAATTTCTCTCTTAAAACTCTCAAAATTTTAATTTCAATTCCACTAAAGTTCTTGATGCGCTAATCAGTACCCACACTTCATTCGTAGAATTTCCTCACAATTTTACCAACTTAAATCTTAATTAATTTGTAATTCTTCCAAGAAACTAATAATTATTATTTATAATAAAAATTTATATTTATTGGTGAATTAAAATTCTACAAATGAAAGATTTATATTTTATTTCCAAAATAAAATTATGTGTTTTTTTTTCTTGTTTGAAACCCCCGATATCTAGAATCTATTAGGCTATATATTTTCTATTTCAAAATAAGATTATATGTTTCTTATAGCACACATTTGTTAAAAACATGCCAATTAGGTAGCACAATTGCACATACTAAGTTTAGCAAAATAAAACGTTTTGCAAATTAAGATTAAAAAATACCAATTTAATTTGTATAGATTAGCAATATAAATTTTGCAATTTGAAAAAAAATATTTCTATCCACATCTATCCTTTTTTTTCCCCTTTTATATAAATTAAAAAGATCAGTCGACATACTAAATATGTATCGATTGAGACCTTATATTAAAGAATATAATTTGGAGCAATGTATAATGTGTTCATAATCTATATTCAACCAAGAAATTTCCTCCATAGTTTATCAACAAGAAAAGTTCTTAATACAATGGCAATTCCCCAGGTTTCATCTAACATGCAACGCCTTTGCATATGCTTGGTGTTTTTATGCTTTGTTTCATTATTAATTTCAGGTAAAAATCTTTCTCCTACAAGTTATAATTTTAAATTTGAATTACTTAATTTTGAATTTTTTAAGTATAATTTATCTCAAAATTAAGTTGTAATTATTATGCTTTTAAGAAATACTCCATTTTAATCTATGATTTTATATTTTTATTCTTATTATTAAAAAAGATGAATAGTATGAAACAAGAGTGGAATTTGACCTTATAAATTAGTATATATGATAGTTTAATATCTAGTTTTAAAATAAAGTTTAGTAATTTTTAAGACATGCATATGTTTCAGTAAATATGTTTGATATTTTTATTTTTTTAATTGATTAATATAATAATCATATATTTTTGTTATATTTAATAATTTTATCATAATTGAAGGAAAGTTCAATAGGCTATGGATTGTACACAGTAGTTATCCTCTTTTATCAATATTGATGAATGGTGGAGAATTCAAAATTGAAACCTCCAAAATTTTAATAAATTAATAAAAATTATCAATCAACCACTTCTGATTAGTACTAAAGCATTGCTAATTTATTTTTTATTTATTATTTTGTTATTTTAACATTGAATTACTTTAGTCATGAAAATAATCTAAATACATTTTATGATTTCAGAGGCAGGAGCAAATCCATTCTGCCTAGGAGAATGTTCAAAGTTCCCAAACTGCTTTAAGGCTTGCCAAGAACATGGATATCCTCTTGGTGGTACTTGTGTCCATTTAAACTTATGTTGCTGTTTTTTTTTTTAATAAAAATCTCCAAACTTTACTGCTTTTGCTTAAAAAATGTCTAGTAATAATGCATGTAATAAAGATCTAATGATCAGTGTTAACCAGTTCTCATCTTAATTGAACTTGCAAGACATGAAGATAAAGGTGTTTTTGTTTGTTGCTCTTTTTATGAATATAATTATCCCAAAACTAAGATCAATGAAATTGTTCATATTCAATCTGTACATGAAAATAATTAAAATAAAAAAAAAGAGTGGAATCCATATAAGTTTTAAATTGTGATATCACATTAGAGAGGTTAAGTAAAATAAAATAAAATAAAAAATCTAAAATAGATAGAAGCAGAGTATACAAATCGCTGAGTTGTAAATAAAAAAAAAACTCTGTTAATATTATTGAAAATAGCAACAAGAAATTAAGTGAAATTTTATGTATTATTATTTATATTTTTTCTTAATTGTTGAAAAATTCATCATTTTATATCAAAAAAAATAAAATCATATTGTCACACTACAAGCATTGATAAAAGGATATGGAAAATGTAATTTGACACTAAAAATTGTATTTTAATTACCACAATTAGCGAAAATTAAACAAATTTCGTTGATAATTCACGTTATTTTCAGCCTTAAATTATGACATTTTATATTCTACAGCTTCTTATATGTCTAGAGAGTTTTTCCCAAAATGCGAAGAAACTTGCATTTCTAAAGAATATTTAAAGGAGGAGATTGCATAGGACATATTGATTCCTTATTAGTTTGCTGCTGTTTTAATGGCTTAAAGAAATTAGGTCAAATTTGAATTGTAATTCTGCTGAGAAAATAATAGTAATATTAATAATTATTATTATTATTAGGGTTATTTGTAAAAAAAATCATGACTTTTAGTGGTTTTTGCAATTTTAACCAAACATTTCAATTTTGGCAAAATAAAACACTAATTTATAATCTTTGGCAATTCAAATCACCGATCACAATTCTGGTTAACTTCTGCCTGCCTGTCAGGCC
>CATIWK010543570.1:0-19914 GCA_949634005.1 Mallotus japonicus
AATAATAATAATAATAATAATAATAATAATAATAATTATTATTATTATTATTATTATTATTATTATTATTATTATTATTATTATTATTATTATTATCTTTTAAAATTATTTATATTATATAAAATTTGGATTTTTTGGAGAGATGGTGGGGAACAAAGTGTTTTTTGCAACTTAGATTGGAGGAAAAATAATTCCACCAGTTTAAGTGGTAAATTTTTTTTTTTTTTTTTTAACAATTTTGCTACTAGTAGTGGCGGAATTGATAAAGGTTGACATTTGACATAAAAATGGAATTTTTATAAAATTACAACATTTTGATAAATTTTTTTAACTTTTACTATAAAATAGTGAAAAGCCCTATAACCGAAACACACACCCATTTCACAACTAATGTGAGATTTCGAAGTACCAGTCCTATTGGTGTCAAATTATGCATGGTTTTAGAACTTTATTTTGCATGCATTTGTATATTTTGAATAGCATTTAGTATAGAAAATCATATAGAAATAGATACTTTTATATTTTGTTTTTTTTTTATAGGGAAAAAGAGGTTTGGAGGTGAATGGTGGCCAAATGAGCATAAAAGAAGCAAAAATAGAGAAAGAGAGCAGAGTTGGATTTCTATCGCGATCGTCAAAAAACCCGCCATCACGGATCCCTCGCAATTGAACTTCTATCATGATCATGAAAAATCCGCGATCGTGATCGCGACACAGACCTGTACTGCTAAACCTTCTGTTGCGATCGTGAAAAATGCCGCAATCACGGGCTGCTCGATTCCAGATATTTTTAGCTGATTTTTGACCTGGCACACACCTATTTTTGAGGGGGGGATCCAAAGGTCATTCGAGAAGGCTATAAAAGAGGGACCAAAAACCTAATTTTGGAGGTTGGAGGCCACATTCTAAAATCTAATCCAATACACCCAAAAGAAGAGAAGAGGAGAAAAAGAAGCTTGGAGAGGAGGCACCCATTGAAGATCCTAGAGCTCTTTGATAACTTCTCTCTATCCTTTCTCTGTTGTTTATAGAATTTTTCTAATCGTTTGGTTGTATTTTGATTGAATATTGAATGCTAAAGCCATGAGTGGCTAGTTTACTTTCTGTTGCTGGGGATTTAAGACCCATTTGATTCAAGTTATGAAATAGATTTCATTTCCATCTTTATTGCATATTATGTTTGTTAAGCTTGTGTTGTGTGCTGTGTTATGGCCAAATACAACCCTTGTTTAGATATATGCATTGAGAGATGGTGGATCTAATAGACCCACAAACATAAGTTAGATTAGTTAAATGTCTTAAGAAAGCTTAACATGATCTAATTCTCATATGGGTTTTACTTAATGCCATGTATGATTGATTATTGCTCAAGCTCATAGTAATATTGAGCATTAGACTATGACTTTTAGTGTTAAATGATTCATATGCATGTTGAGTTGAGTAGTATCACTCGAGAGAGGGCTCTCAATGGATTTGGTATAAACCCAAGATGTGCAATTGATTAAATGAAATCTATCTAGTAACTTGATGATTATGTGGCTATCATTCTCCCAACAACATTGTTCTTATAATTAGTTTCCCTCCTCCATCAATTAGATTAGTTAGTATTTTATTTGCTAGATGTATTAGTTTCTTATTTTACTTGTCAATAGTTTTTTGTTATTTGATTATTCAAATCCTATTCGCAAGCTCTAAACTAACTCAACTATAATTAATAGGTGCTTAGACCCCAATCCTTGTAGAGACGATACTCTACTTACCTTCTATATTACTTGTGCGACCCGTGCACTTGTGGTAAGCAATAAGTTTTTGGCGCCGTTGCTAGGGATTAACGATTCTAACATCAGAATTGATTAATATTGTTTTGGATTAGAGTAGTTGTTATTTTAAGAATTCTATTTTTGATATATGATCTCTGTTTTGGGTACCTTGGTATTGTGTATGTACAATACTTGTCGTGCTAGACAAGAGCCTTTACTCTTTATTCCGGACTTGACAATATTAGAAAGAGAGAATCAAAGAAGATTGAAAAGTACGTTGAGAGATATGCCCACACAAAGAAATGAACTAGCTAAAGCATAACGAACTCTACTAGAGTTTGCTATGCCGGGTTTAGAATGAGCTAGACAGAGCATTACAAGGCCTAATGTCCAAGCAAATAGCTTTGAGATTAAACCAGCACTTTTACAAATGATTCAATCCACTGTTCAATTCCATGGTTTGCCTTTGGAGGACCCGAATATGCACATAGCCAATTTCTTAGAGATATGTGACACATTAAAATATAATGGAGTCTCCGATGATGCTATTCAATTGAGACTTTTCTCGTTTACTCTCAAGACCGGGCCAAGGCGTGGCTCACCTCTCAACTTCCAGCATCAATCACCACTTAGGACTTACTTGCAAAAGCATTTCTATCAAAATACTTTCCTCTTGCAAAGACAACTAAGATTGTGAAAGACATCACCACATTTCAGCAATTTGAGAATGAATCTTTGTGTAATGCATGGAAGAGATTCAAGGAATTGTAAAGAAATTGTCCTTACCATGGCCTTCCCAAAGATGTTCTCATTCGAACATTCTACAATAGAGTGATGAGGTCTACAAGAGACACAATTGATGCAGCTACAGGGGGATCTTTAATGAGGAAAACTATTGAAGGTGCTTTTGACCTCTTGGAGGAAATGGCAAACAACAATTGCCTATGGCCTTCGAAAAGGCATTTGGCTCCTAAACAAAGAGAAAAACTTAGAGTTGATAATGTTACATCTATTCAAGCACAACTTGTTGCACTAAATAAGAAGATTGGTGAATTAGCTATGAGAGATAATGTTGTTCCAAACTTATCTACAGTTATGTATTGTGAACATTGTCATATGCTTGATCACTCAACTCTTGAGTATGGCTTTGGAGGTGGAAGTATGTATGGAGATGGAACTCTTGTAAATTACAGCTTTGTTACAAACCAATTCCAACCAAGGCAACAAAACAACAACCCCTTCTCAAATATATACAACTAAGGTTGGAGAAACCACCCCAATTTCTCATGGAGTAACAACCAGAACTCTCAAGGCTTCTCAAACCAATTCTCTAAACCAGCACAGCCACCTGGTTTTCAAGCCAAATCCTTGGATGAAAGATTTGCTACTATGGAGTCGAAGTTTGAATCAAAATTGGATAAACTCATGTAAGCTATCAGCTCAAAGATCAATAGTCAAAGTGAGAAATGTGATCAAATGTTCATGCATCACTCTTCTTCAATCCATAATATAGAGGTTCAACTTGGCCAACTAGTAAATGTAATTGCTACTAGAAATCAAGGCCACCTTCCAAGCAACACAGAAGTTAATCTAAAAGAGCAAGTCAAGGTAATCACCTTGAGAAGTGGTAGAGAACTTCAAGACCAACCATAATTGCAAGTAAAAGCTAATGAAGAAAAAGAACCTAAAGAGTTAAAAATTGAAGATGAGTAAGCTGAAACAAAAGAAAAGAATTTTGTAGAATCAAAGGAGAAGTTAGTGGAGCAGCCTCCTATTATTGATACATCAAGGTATGCTCCAAGGTTACCTTTTCCTTTGAGGCAAAAGAAGATGAATGATGATGAGAAAAAGTTTGCTAGATTCATAGAGACCTTCAAGAAGTTAGAGTTGAAGATACCATTCTCAGAAGCTTTAAATAAGATGCCAAAGTAAAATTTCTTAAAGACGTTATCACCAACAAGCAGAAATGGAATGATAATGAGACGTTGCCTTTAATGGAAACTTATAGCTCCATCATCTTAAGAAAAATTCCGGTCAAGCTTAAGGATCCAAGGAGTTTTACAATTCCTTACACACTTAATTCTAAAGAATTTCCTAAATGCTTGTGTGATCTAGGTGCTAGCATTAATCTTATGCCTCTTTCTCTTTTCAGGGAATTAAATCTTGGAGATGCTATTGACACAAACATGACTCTTCAACTAGCTGATCACTTAATCAAGAAGCCCTTTGGAGTAGTTGAAAATGTGCTTGTCAAGGTGGATAAATTTGTGCTCCCAGTTGACTTTGTGATTTTGGATTTTGAGCAAAAAGAGAATTGTCCACCCATTTTGGGGAGCCCCTTTTTCAACATCGGTAAAGCCATTATTAATGTCTATGAGGATAAGATCACCTTGCGGGTGGGAGAAGAAAAGGTGGACTTCGTAATGAACAAACTCATGCAAGATGAAAAGGTTGAAGAGCATTATGTGAAGGTGGAAACAATAGAGAGAAACGAGATTACCAAGACAAAACCAACCACAAGCAAGAGTCATGGTGTTACCAAAGATGGACTTCCAACTTCTCAAGATCAGAGCAAGGCTAAAAAGGCCAAAACAAGAGTGAATTTACAGAGGAAGGCAATGCAAGTGTTTAAGGTGATATATAATCCTAAAAGGCAGCATTATCAAGTGTGCCATGATGATGGAGATGTAATTTTGTTGATCAAATCAAGGATGAAGTTACTTCCAGAGAAGCTAAAAGCAAGATGGAATGGTCCTTTTAAGGACATACAATGGAGATTTAGTGCCTAAGGAAAAGGAAGCTCCTTCCTTCAACAGTCATGTATGATCAAACAAGGGAGCGGTCAAGCTAATGACCTTAAATTAGCAACCCTTTATTTCTTGTTTTCATTTTAGTTCTTTTCATTTTTCATATTATTTTCATGAATTTAGAATTCTTAAATTATGTTTTTGGTGTCCTTGATGATCTTACATGTTTTATTTCAGGTTGAATAGTCTTCTAGGAGATGAATGAATTTTTATTGCAACCATGGATTCTTCGGCTCAAACTGCTTCCACCTTACCTTGCCATAACAAGGGGAGTAAACTCTTTTCCCTAGTTTTTAGTTTTTATTTTGTTTTTTTTCTTTTACATGCATTTCATGGTTATATATATATATATATTGTAGGCGGCGGGGTTTAGCACGTGCCCAAGTGTTGACGACAACGGCACTGTGCAAGCTCAGGGCTTGCTAGGAAATATGAAGATGGGCTTGAGGCCCATTATCAGAGATGGAGTCGCCACCCGGATGAAAACCGGGACACACTATACAGCAACTGGATTCCACGGAGGTTCCCAGAAGCCGTCATCAGAGATCGAGTTCGGAAACTGGGTATAGGCTTTTAGAATGCCCAACCCAACCTTGCGGTTGGCCTCGGTTTGTGTTTTATACTTTATTACCTTTGATTATTAAATTATTTCCTTATTAATGTGGGTTGCACACACTACTAATTTTATAATATTACCAACTTTGCACATTAGTCTCATTTGCTTGCTTATTACCTTGGCAAATAAACAAATAAATGAATAAACATTACAATCATTCATTCAATACAAATGGGGAAAGGGATTAAAGATTACAATTCTTTGTACAATTATTACATTAATCCAATAAAACCTCTTAAGAACTAATTAATTTACTAATTAAATAGTGATTAGAAATCACTAAGAGCCTACAACAAATACTGTTAGGTTCATATCAAAATAAACAATATATATTTACACAATAATTCAAATCATATTTGCATAAAAGTATGCATGGTGATTCATATAAACATAGATTGATAATTTAAACAAATCCCCATTTAAATAAGTCAAGAATATAGCAAACATACTAAGCATTGTACATGTATCAGATACAAGAAATATACCAAAAATATACCAGATGTATACTAAAGTAAAGCAGAGTTGTGCTGAACTCTGGGCTAGGCGATCGCCTCTATGTGAAGAGGTGGCACCTCTATGAAGAGGCGGCACCTCTTCAACAGGCAGAACAGCTTATAGAAAAGTAAATAAAACTTAAATGCTAAGCTAATCAAATATTCATGCAAATAAGCACAAACTAGGATCTTAACACTCAATGATTCATATATTCAGAATATTGTGTTTCAATATAACATTAAACAAACAAAAGATACTAAAAATAAACCAATATTCAAATCAATTTATGTTTTTATATGAAAATAAGACTTAAAGACTTAAAAGTGAGGATTCTCACTGATTAAAGAACGTCTGAAGCTCCTAACTCAGCCCTCAGAGTTTGTTTGGTTGTTTGAATGCAAAAAGACTTCTTCTCCTTCAAAGAACTAGACTCCTAAGCTTGGAAATCCACTTCCTTTTCTTCTTTCTCTTAGTTTTCTCTTTGTTTTTCTTCTCTTCTTTCCCTCAGAATGTTTTCTTTTTTTTTTTTTGAATAATGGCTCCCTCTTTCTTTTTCTTTCAGCCTAAAAACCTCTACTTAAGTCTCTCTCCCTTCTATTCCAAAAATCAAGGTTTAATCTCCACCAAGTATTTCTCATAATTACTTCTTCTTTTCCAGCTGATTTTTGCCTTAAAAGTCTTTATTTTCGTTCAAAAATGAAGAGAGAGGAGAAATAGAGTCAGTTTTTGAGTTAAATGCAGCAATAAATAACATTTATTGCTGCAGAGGACAGGTGTAAAAAGGTGACGCCTCTTCAATGAGGCATCAGGGGTGAAGAGGTGCCGCCTCTCTGTTGAGGCGATTGCCTCTTCACCCAGGCCTGGTGGGCTTTGGGCTAAGAAGCACGGGCTAATGGGCTTTAAGGCTTTTGGGCTTAATGCTTTGAGCCTAGTTTGAAGGTTTCGGGTTAAGCTAAAGCCTTTGAATCCATTCTAAGAAGATCTCGAACTCTTCTTGCATTCGAGATTCGTACAGTTTCATCACTGGGCTTTTATTATGGGCCCGAACTGAGGGTGTCTACAGTTTACCTCCTTGGTTTTTCAAAAAGTAGATTTATGAAATCAATTTTTTGAAAAAGCAACATGCATAATGACTAGTGAGAACGACGTACCTGACCTGCAAGCTTCGCTTGGGCCGTCAGTTTCGGGAATTCAAACCCGAAAGGTCGAACTTTGACTTGAAACATGATCGTGTTCCTTAGGTTTTCCTGGCCCGATCAGTCACTCATTATAAGTCGACATGAATCCCGAGCATGGCCCGATCTTCACTCAGTAGAAAAGATGATGCGAGTTCTGAGCCTCTCTGACACAGATCTCGACTTTGAAATGTAACCGTGATCCTCAGGTTTTCCTGGCCCAATCAGTTACTCATTATAAGTTGGCATAAACTCCGAGCCTTTCTGACTTGAAACTCATTCAGTAGAAAAGATGATGCGAAACCTGAGCCTTTCTGACACAGATCTTGACTTTGAAACGTAACCGTGATCCTAAGGTTTTCCTAGCCCGATGTGTTACTCATTATAAGTTGGCATAAACTCCGAGCCTTTCTGACTTGAAACTCACTTAGTAGAAAAGATGATGCGAAACCTAAGCCTTTCTGATGCAGATCTCGACTTTGAAACGTAACCGTGATCCTCGGGTTTTCCTGGCCCGATCAGTTACTCATTATAAGTTGGCATGAACTCCGAGCCTTTTTGACTTGAAACTCACTTAGTAGAGGGTGTGCACTTCGGGGATTCAAACCTGACCAGACACTCCTTGAGGAAAATAAAGAAAATGCACTTTGGGGATTCAAACCCGACCAGACACTCCTTGGGGAAAGCAAAGAAGATGCACTTCAGGGATTCAAACCCGACCAGACACTTCTTAGGAACGCACACTTCGGGGATTCAAACCCGACCAGATGCTTCAACAACATGCACTTCGGGGATTCAAACCCGACCAGATGCTTCTCTAATCATGCACTTCGGGGATTCAAACCCGACTAGACTCTTCTCTAATTGCGCACTTTGGGGATTCAAACCCGACCAGACGCTTCTCTAATCATGCACTTTGGGGATTCAAACCCGACCAGATGCTTCAACAACATTGATGCTTCGATCAGAAATTTATTTCTTTTACCATTGATTTCAGGATACACTCGAGAATTAGGCCACGACCTTTCGCATTTCAAAAATTTTTGGAGACCATTTTTTTTTAATGCCCATCTAGTGGGTCCTTTTCATTTAGCCAATAGGCCTTCTTTCTAAGCGGGCCTACCTTACTTCTAGTATTGCCAAAGGCCCACTCTTCCAAAAGCCCACTCCCCTTATCTTATATATAAAGAAAACCTTTCTTTTCTTATTTTCACTTTCTCTCTTTCTCTCTTTTCTTTCTTCTTCCTTTTCTTTTCTTTCTCCTCACGTTTTCCACTTTTCTGACCATGGATGCTGCTCTAACTCCTGATGCGCCTCAGTGGGATCTTGTGCCTCCTCCCCTAGAGCCTCTTCGGACTCTTGGGTTCTTGATTGGAGATGACATTCCTCTTACTGCGAGTTTAAGCACCCACATCTGCGCTTTGGCTTTCTGAGAGGTTAGTACCTCAATTCTTTCACTTTTTCCTGTCAAATATAATCAAGTTATGATTAATAAACATGTATTTATCATTTAGATCCAAATGCAAATTGATTATTTCAAAAAAAAAAAAATTCAAAAACTGTCTATCTTCTCGTTCATGAAGAGGCGTCGCCTCTTCGATGGGGCGATTGATCTAAAGAGGCAATCGCCTCTTCTTGTAAAGGCGACGCCTCATCAATAATTTTCTGTATACTTTTTACACTATATTTGAACAAACTTAAGAAATTAAACTCCATGTCTGTTCCCAGCACGATGCCCACACATTCAAAGGTGCTGGGAACTTTAGCGGTGCACAGGTTTGGTACGATGAGTTGACGGATGACATCAAGGACCGTATCTAGGATACGGGCTTTGAGGATTTCATACTGTCACTTCTAGACGTTCAAGGTCGCACCGACTATCAGTCACTTCACGCACTGATGGAGAGGTGGTTCGAGACTACACATACATTTCATCTCCCATTTGGTGAGCTAACTTTAGATCTAGTCTCCTTTGCAGCGATTACAGGGATCGTATGTGCTGGCGATGCCATCCCTTTTGACGCGAGCATTCATTAGATGGCTTCAGATCGGGTAGCCTACATTAAGAGACTGCTTGCTATGGTCTCGGACATGAAGGGGACTCATACGATCAAGTTGGACTCTATCCGGACTTATTACACTCGAGAGAGGGTAGAGGTTGCTACGTCTGATCAAGCTATCGACCAGGTGGTGAGGGCATTCTTGGTCTATCTCTTAGGGACCACCCTCTTTGCTGACACCGTGAGCTAGATCGATTTGATCTTTCTGATGCCTTTACGGGACCTAGATAGAGTGTCTTCCTTTGATTGGGGGAGCTGTGCCCTTGCATACCTCTATAGGAGCATGGATGAGGTAGTGCGAGAAGCCAGGCGATTCTACAGCTTCTAGCACGCAGTTCTGGTGAGTATTCTTCTTTATTTTCAACTTTAACTGTCAATTATTGTGGTCATCTATTCATAATTCTTATTTGCAGGTCTGGGCTCTGGAGCTTGAGTTGATTAGCGGGATAGTCCGCGTTAACGATGTTCGCTTTCCTGCTCTAGCTCGATGGGGTGCTAGCCGTTCCTGGAAGAGACCCCTAGCTTGTGTTCATGTCCACCAGGAGCAACTGAACTCCTTAACATATGCTGAGGTACATGAAAGAAAATAAAATTAAATTACTAACATCTCATAATTGCAAAATTTCACTTATTCATTGCTCTTCCCTTCTTGCAGCTGATTCAGGATCTATGGGGGCCTCAGGATAGATGGCTCCTGGAGAGGACTCATTCAAGGCCACTATCTTTGTGGCTAGTGCTCCTTCGTGGCCCCCACTGCTGAGTGTGGTATCTTGGCGAGAAGATCTTGTATTGGGGAGGTGGTCCACGTGCTCGACACATCCCTGCATCGCCTCCTAGGGATATATTTTAGACACACCTATTAGCAGGTGAGGAGCTAGCTAGAGCAGTCACAGGTGAGCCTGCTGAGGCCCATACAGTGAGGAGCAAGGTCCACTATCTTGACTTTGTTTGGGCCAGTTTGTTGTAGCAGGTACCTCTTTCTGCTGCTTCTACTTCTGCTCAGGTATTCTCTTAACTTTATTTTTCTTTTGCATCTTCTTTCAAATCCTGTATTAATCTCACTTTCATTTACAGGTGGCGGCCACCAGACCTGGACCTAGAGCTCGGCCTCTAGTTCATGAGAGACCACTCCAGCGTCCTTGTACTGATAGTGGAGCGGGTACCTCAGCTGGAGCATAAGCTGGCAGTATTCCTTCTAGCTCGAGCTCATGAGTGGTTGTTGGTTGCTTGACTCATTCACCTGAGCCTTTAGCTCGCTGCTGGATGCCTCTGGGGGACTTATCTCGCTAGCTGCTGACATTGGACGAGGACCTAGTGCCTTCACATACTACCGGTGCTACTCATGTAAGTTTCTTTCTTCTCTGTCTCAAAATTCATCTTTATAAAATATTAGTATTAATTGACAATTTAATTTCACATATTCCTTTAGACCAAGGAGTATACATGTACCGCTTAAATTAAGGCACTGCGGGATCATCTGATGACTGTCACCCAGTGGTGGAAGGTAAAGCTTCTACCTATTTCTATATGTATGCATGTTCTCATGATTACTTACCTCATATTGTACGTATTCAGGATCACGATGCAGTGAGTCAGGCAAGGATCATAGCCTTGCAGCGCCAGATCACAGCTCTCTAGATTGAGGAGGAGGATGACGATGATGATGATGGGGATGATCCTGCTGCTGATCCTGTGAGCGAGGGAGATGATGAGCCTGGAGACGATGAGTAGACGACTACTTCCTGTCTTCTAGTATAGGACTATTTGGCTTGATCTGACTTTTCGCTCTTGAATAGTTGTAGTTTTGCTCAAACAAATATTTCTTACTACTTTAAGTTTTAGGTTCTCTTGATTTTGATGAATGATGATATTATAACATTTTTTACTACTTTTGAAGCAATAAAGGCATTTTATACATAAATATTTACTGTTTTCATAACTGAGTCTCACACACAATACAAAATCTTTACAAGAATTCACATACAGGTACGTCCTGATACTGTTGGAGAGGCATCACCTCTTCATAGGGGCGTCGCCTCTTCGTGAAGAGGTGACGAGGAATCGCCTCTTCACATAGGGGTGACGCCTCAATGTTGAGCCGATCGCCTCTATGACAGGGCTCTACAGCTATGAAACCCCTAATTTCTTCTTCAAATCCTTAACTCCTTCTTTTCTGAATTCTGTGCACTTTCTCACTCTAAACTATATCCTAAACCTCTGACCATGACTGAAAGAAACCTAAAACAGCTGCAAACAGTATTGAAAAGCTTGGACGGTGAATCTTGGGCTAGATTAGAACCATTTCACCTATCTATCTTCCGATCCATGCATGCGAGGAGGATTAACTTCTCATTTTTACATGTTCTTGCTCAATTTTGGGATCTTCAAAAGCACTTCTTCAGGTTCAATGCTGTCAAATTATTCCCCCTGCCTGATGAATTTGAAGCTATTTTGGGCTGTCAACTGAATTCTACTTATCAGATCGCAATCCCTCCTCTCAGAGCCCTATATGTTCATTCTATTCAGATCCAGATGGCTAGGATGTTTGACCTTGCTCCCCAGTTCTTTCTTTGTCACATTTTCAACAATGAGGTTCTGACCAACTCTCTTCTAGAGGTAGTAGTGGCTGTAGACAACAAAGGAATGCATTAGCCTCAGATGATGGCTCTATGCCTCTACGCTCAATTCCTGCTTGTAATCCCTTCAGGCAATTATGACTCAAAGATTTTTTCTATCATCGACCAAGTAGAAGCAGGTCTCAACCCCTTCCCACTCATCTTAGTAGAAACCATTGTTGGCTTGGACAACTTTACAGAAACTAGATGATTCTCTAGAAGTCCTTTACTACTGGAGGTTAGTTCTCTTCTATCTTTTCTTCATTTATAACTCATTTTATCATTTTATTCACTTCTCGTCATCTGCAATCATAATCTGTATAGGCATGGTTTCACGAGAAGCTAAGATTGCTGGAGCCTCCTAAGGATATCGCACGTTATAGGGCTAAGCATTGTTGCACTCGACAGCTTCATCCTATCCTAGAAGACATTCAGAGTTGGCTGGCCACTTTCCCTGATATTCTGATACAGTGGATGTGTCCGTGGTGGAGACTATAGTATGTGACTGTTCGGAGCTATACATAATGTGTTCCAGTGGCTGGTCTGCATTTTGCTACTTTTTACAATCCTGTAAGGCTTTGCAGGCAGTACGAATAGAAGCAATTGATTCCAGAGCTCGTGCATGAGTTCAAACCGGGTCCACTTACTCAGAATTTCCTAAATAACCTGACTGCCACTTGGCCTCAGAGGATCATTCAGAGGGGCATCAACTATAATGGAGATCCATCCACTGATAACCAATACAAAGCATGGGTTCAGATGCAACAGATAGAAAAGAATGATTTCATTGTTAGTAGAAGAACAAGATCATTGCAAGCATCAAGTGCTCAGGGTGTTCAAAAGAAGAGAAGAAAAATTAGTTTATGTAATTTAGCCTTTATCTACTTTTCATTGAATGGAATTTCCTTTTTAGTTAAGCAGTATGTAATAAAGCATTTAATGCAACGTTTGATAATAACAAAGGCAATCCATTTCATTTAAATTAAGCACAAAGTAAGAATACATTTTGCTTCTTATATATCTCCTGTCGTTAGTGGGCTTGCCCTTGCAAGTTTTCCAACTAACTATTTTTCACTCTCTCTCTCCTTTTATATGTCCTTTATTTTTGCATGGACCACCTTTTTTAAGGTTTTCAATCCAGCAGGACTTTTTAATTTCTCATTTTTGTAGTCTCTAACTTTTGCCTAGGCAGCCTCTTTTGTGAGGTTTTCTCCCTAGCGAGACTTCACAGAAAGTACTTCTTCAGTTTGTCGAGGTTGATGGGCTCCTTGAACTCGTTCCCTTCTAGATCAGAAATGATAGCAGCGCCCTTGGAGAATAGTTTCTTCACCAGATATGGTCCTTCCCAGTTCGGCTTGAACTTTCCTCGTGGATCTGTCATTAATGGTCTAGTCAATTTTAAAACCAAATCACCCTCTTTGACTTTTCCTGGCTTGACTTTCTTGTTGTAAGCCCGAGCTATTCTTTTCTAGTACAATTGAGAGTGATACATAGCTTTCAGTCTTCTTTCATCTAACAAGGTCATCTGTGCTAACCGACTCTCCACCCACTGATACTCAGGGATCTTGGACTCCAAAAGGACTCTCAACGACTGAATCTCAACTTCCACTGGTAGTACTGCTTCACATCCATAAACCAAAGAGTACAGAGTAGCTCCAGTTGAAGTTTTGGCAGTTGTCCTATATCCCCATAAAGCAAACTGCAGGTAATAGGCCCAATCTTTGTAATTTTCCAGCGTTTTAGCCAAAATCCTCTTCACGTTCTTGTTTGCGGCTTCTACAGCTCCATTAGCTTGAGGTCGATATGGGGATGACCTATGATGCTCAATTTTATATTCTTTCAGCAAAACAGCTGTTTTTGCTCTAAATTGAACACCATTATCACTAATAATGTGGTGTGGCAGCCCGTACCGGCAGATTATGTTCTTTTCAATGAACCTCGCCATCTGCTTTGATCCAACAGTGACATACGATTCTGCCTCAACCCATTTAGAGAAGTAGTCGATTGCTACCACAATGTATCAATGACCGTTAGACGCTTTCGGCCTCACTTCCCCAATAATGTCAATTCCTCACGCTGCAAATGGCCACAGAGAGGTCAATCCCTGCAGTTCCATAGACGGTAAATGAATGACATCACCATATGCTTGACAGTTATAACATTTTCTCATGAACTTCACGTAATTCGTCTCCATTGTTAACTAGAAGTAGCCTTAACGTGCTAGCTTCTTAGCTAAAACTGTCCCGTTCATATGCGGGCCACATACCCCTTCGTGAATTTCTTCCATAAGCTTCTGAGCTTCATCCTTATTGACACACCTCAGATGTACTCCTGTTGGTGCTCTCTTATACAGCATTCCATTGTGACTGATGAATTGCCGAGACAGTATTCTGAGAGACATCCTCTCTTTCCTATCAGCATCTTCGGGAAACTGCCCCGTTTCTAGGTATTGCTGTAAATTGTAGAACCACGGCTTCTCTGTAGAGTCAACTGGCATCACCCTTATCTCTTCATAACAAGGAATTATGGACTTGACAAGAATAAGAGGTTTTGCCCCAGTCTGCTCCCCTCCTTCCCATATGGAAGCCAGAGTTGCTAAAGCATCTGCTATTTGATTCTCTTCTCATGGCAAATGCATAAATTTGCATTGAGTGAAAGACAAAAGGATAGTAGTGGAATAGTCCCAATACAGCTTGAGTTTATCTTCTCTCACCTTCCACTAATTGGAGATCTGTTTCACCACTAACATGGAATCCCCATATACTGTGATTTCTTCTTCCCCCATGCTTTTGAGTGCTTCCAAACCATAAACGCAAGCTTCGTACTCGGCTTGATTGTTGGTAGCTTTAAATTCTAATCTTTTCGCCATTGGGATCATTTCTCCTTCTGGCGAGATCAGAATTATACTGACACCAGCTCCTTTACTGTTGACAGCTCCATCAAAGTACATTGTCCATGTCTGGATTTCTATTGCCCCCAGATGCTCATCTGGAAACTCCAATTCCCATTCTTATTCATCATCAATTAGATTCTGAGCCAAAAAGTCTGCAACTTCTCTTCCCTTGACTATCTTCTTTGCTATATAGTCAATGTCGAACTCGGTAATTAAAACTAGCCATCGAGCTAATTTTCCTGTGAGGGATGGTGTTTGCTGAAGATATCTCAGAGGATCATGCTTGGAGACTGCTTGAATCCTGTAAGACTGGAAGTAGTGTTGAAGCTTCTTCGTTGCCCAAATCACAGCCAAACACGTCTTCTCTACAAGACTATAGTTGGACTCATAAGGAAGAAGTTTCTTGCTCAAGTAGTAAACCGCGTGCTCGACCTTTTCGCTGCCTTCTTGGGCCAACATCGCACCCATTGCCTCTTTCTTGATTGCCAAATAGAGAATCAACAGTTTGCCCAGCTTTGGTGCTTGTAGGACTGTCGGATTCATCAGATAATTCTTGATAGTTTCAAATCCTTGCTGACACTTTTCATCCTAGATGATCTACTGATTCTTCTTCAGAAGCTTGAAGATCGGCTCATAGATTGTAGTCAGCTTTGTAATGAACCTACTGATATATTGTAATCGCCTGATGAACCCTCTGACTTCTCTCTCAGTCTTTGGTGTATGCATTTCTCTGATTGCTTTCACCTTGTCGGGATCCACCTCTATTCCCTTCTGACTGACAATGTGCCCTAATAACTTTCCAGAGGTTACTCCAAAAACACACTTCTTCAGATTTAACCGGAGATTGTACTTTTCAGCCCTGGCTAGGAACTTGTCAAGAGCCTCAAAGTGTCCTTCTCACGTTGGAGACTTCACCATCATGTTATCCACGTATACTCCTATCTTTTTGTGGACCATGTCATGTAACAGAGTGGTAGCCATCCTCTGATAGGTAGCTCCTGTGTTCTTTAATCCAAACGACATGACTGAGTAACAATAAACGCCCCATTCAATGGTGAACGAAGTTTTTAACTTATCAATCGCTGCCATCATAATCTGGTTATTCCCCGAGAAGCCATCTATAAAGGAATACATGGCACTGGAAGCCGCACTGTCAACTAGAATGTCAATATATGGCAAGGGAAAATCATCTTTTGGGTAAGCCTTGTTCAAATCCCTATAATCAACACACATTCTGACCCTTCCGTCTTTCTTTGGAACTGGCACAATGTTTGGCAACCACTGGGTGTCATCGACCACCTCTAAGAATTTCACCTTCAGCTGCTTTTCAACCTCTTCTTTGATCAAAAGGGCCCATTCTGGCCTCAATCGCCTCTTCTTCTATTTTATCGGTGTGATGTGAGGATATGTGGGAATCGCGTGTTCTGCGATCTCTCTATCAATCCCGGGCATATCCTCATAACCCCAAGCGAATACTTTCTATCTTCTTTTAATTACTTTTTTTATTTTTTCTCTCTCATAAGGAGTTAAATCAGAAGCAAGAAGTATATTCTTTGGATTATCACATGTGCCTAAATTAAATGATTAAGTTTGCACTGAATTAATGTCAAACATATGCATGAAATGATCATCACACACAGTATAACCATTAGGCAAAACATCACACAAATAAGCAAACTCGGACTCTATTGCATTAACTTTTGAAAAGAAAAGGTCATCATCAAGGTTAAACATGTTTGCTAGGGAGATATCAAGGTCATCGTAGAAAACATCTACAATGGAGTCAAAAACAAAAGACTCAAAACTAAGTTCTTCCATTTGATCAGCGGTGGCTTTCAACTCCGTAGCAGAGATGCCCTCCTCCAGCTCAGGGAATAAAAGTAGCTCTTCCACTATTAGCTCTTTCTCAGCAGCTTCACTGGTTCTATCCAAATGTTCAGCAGAGATCTCAAAACCAGGAATTATTTTGTCAGCGATCATCAGTGGTTCAGGAGCTTCCTGGTATGGGTCGTAAGTGCCCTCTTTCACAAACGTTTCGCACAATGGCTTGATTGCCAGTTTAGCCTTGGAGTTGTTCTTTCCCTTCTGCTTTCTCTCAGTCTTAGCTCCAGCCTTACTCGCCTCTGCTGGCTCACTGGTCTCGGGATATCCTATCCCATGCTTCAAAAACACTAGCTTAGTCTCGACAAACCCAGGCGGGCCTTGGTGATCCTTTCTCAATCCCATTCCAGGCACGAAGTTCTGATTCTTCATCATTCTCATGATTTTAGCACTGAGCTCATTTTCATATATCACACAAACTTTAAAAGTCAGACTCAGTGGGATTTCCTGGGGAGCCATCTTCAATGTAGCAACTGCGGCTTCAGTCTCAGCTGAGATTGTGACCACCTTTCCCTCATATAGGAATTTGATCTTCTGATGGACAGTAGATGGCACACCTCCCAATGGATGAAACCATGGTCTTCCCAAAAGGATAGAAAAAGTTACAGGAATGTCAATTACATGAAGGTTGACCCAAACCTCCAATGGTCCTGTTTTGACTAATGCCCTGAAATTTCCTTCAACAGGCCTCTTAGTATCATCATAAGCCTTGATGATCGCATCTGATGACTTCAAATCAGCTACTGTAAGCCCCAACTTAGGCAGTATTTTCAAAGGGCAAATATTGATGGCAGAGCCATTGTCGACCATCACACAACATGTAAGCTTCCCTTTAACCTCAGCTTTAATGAACAGGGGTTTGAGGTGATCTCTCCCTTCCAGCAGCAAATCATCATCTGTGAACATCACAGTTCCTTGAGGACTTTCGGTCAACGATTCAACTAATTGTTCAGGTGTGTGGGTTAAGGGGACCATCTTATAGTCCAAAGCCATTACTAATGCCTCCCGATGGGCTTTGGAGTGCATCAGCATCTCCCAAATTCTAGAGAGAGTCTTCTCTACTCTCTTGGCTTCATCAACTTCTTCAGCTTTTTTTGATTCTTTCAATTCTTCTTCTGATCCATCCTTAGAATCCTCTTTCTTCTCTCCGGACTTGTCAGACTCAGATTCTTTCTTTTTAAGCTTTCTGACTGATTGCACCTTCTTCTCCTCCTCACCTTTCCATAAGTCTATTGCCTCCCTTTCTTCATCAGATGAACTCCAGATGTCTAAAACATTTACACTGACATCATCAGGCTCTCCCTGGTTCAAGTATTCTAGTTCTAGCTTTGATGGTATAGGTGTGGCATCAACAAAGGAGTTTAGGACTTGCTCCTTAGTCAAGTCGGTGTTTATGGCAAGGATGGATTGATTTGGTGGTGGCATTCTCTGATAATTGGGTAATGGGTTGTTTCTTGTGTTTGGCTTTTTGGATTCGGGGTCAGTGATTTTGCCTGCATCAATCAGGTCTTGAATTTCATGCTTCATGCGGGTGCAATTGTCAGTGTCATGGTCGATGGTTTGGTGATATTTGCAGTAATATTTAGGGTCAGCATTTGGGAATGGAGGTCTCTGGGGTAGAGGTCGGAGTAGGTTATTCTCAATCAGTTTTTCCAGAACCTTGGAAAGGGGTCTCCCTAGATTAGAAAACCTTCTAGGTTGCTGAACTATGTTGATTTGAAAATTGCTACTTGATCCACTTCCACTACTGGATCCAGTTCCCTCTTTACTTGAGGATCTTCTAGTGAAGGACTTTCTTTCTTGCGCTAAATCTGATTCCTTCTGTACCTCGAATTTGTAGAGTTCTTCAAAGTTTCGGATCCCCAAATCTTTCAGCTTTTTAGAGAGCGGAAGAACACACCCTTCCATTGCTATTACAAGTTGATCATTCTCCGAAGGTCGATGCTTCATCTGTGCGAGCTTAGCTCTCCATCTAATCAGGAAGTCAGCAAAAGGCTCATTCAATCTCTGTTTAATGTTCTGCAAATCTCTCAATGACTCCTCCATCTGAATATTGAGACTGTACTGTTTGACAAACGCTGCACACAGTTCTTCCCAATCAGCTTGGATTCTAGACTCCAGGGAATAGTACCAGCGAATAGGTGCTCCCTGAAGAGACAAGGGAAATTGTTGGACTATCTGCGCCTTATTCAGACTGGTTGTCCTTATATGAGTAGCATACTGCTTTATATGCAAATGAGGATCTTCCACCCTAGTGAACTTCTTCACGTCAGGAAATCTGAACTTTCGAGGCATTGGATTGTCATCTTCACCCAAACTCATATCAGAGTAGTTCATTGGGGTGTCTATTCCTTTCTCCTTCATTATTAATTGTATTTGGGCCATGGACTTAACAAGGTCCTTAGCCCAATCTGGCTTTTCCGGATTCTCTGCAGCTCTCGTATTCATTTCTAGTCTTGTCAAGGGTACAGCCAACATTGTCTTTTGATCATCTTCGATTTCCCACCTTCCCAGATTCTCAGCATCCAGATCAAACGGCTGTGGTGGAGGTATAGGTACAGGCGCAGGTGCAGGTGCAGGTGGTTCTTGCCTAGCTGAATTCATTTCTGCCATCATTTCTCTTATGATTGTTCTAGTCTGTTCAGCCATCTCTGTCTTGAACTTTTCCAGATCAAAACTAGATGATGCTGATGTTATTTCTTTCGACATTCTAATTAAACGGCCAGTGTTGGAGCGAGTCCACACGGATGATTGATCCGAATCTATGTCTGTAATCATTGTCGGTTAGAAACATGCATGACGTGTATGCATGATATGCAGACTCTTAAAAGAATAAAAAATAAATAAATGTTCTATTTACATGTAGCATGTAACAAGTAAGACACAGCTCTTCAAAACGAAACTCCACCCTTATATCTTCCAAACACGTGTTTAATAGTGAGTTCCTTTTCTTAGGATTGTTCGTCTGGTTTTGAATATCAATAGGGGATAATAAAATCGACGTATATAAGAAACTCTTAGGAATGATGCGAACAAGTAACAAGTCCTTTTAATAAAGCCAAAGTCCATTCTTAATGGGCCAACTTTCAACATTAGGAGTCTACTTTGTCAAAATCCATTTGAAATGGGCTAAGAATAGGCATAAAAGGCCCATTTTGACAAGGTTTACTCATAACGGGCTTAAATAGGCATGAGAGGCCCACTTGGATATGATCCATTTACAAATGAGCTATAGTGGGCTTGAAAGGCCCATTTTTCAACGTAGTTCATTTATGAATGGACTTGGGCTTTATTGTAAGGTTTGTTATATGGCATAATACACATGCATTTTGGAAAATCTTAATGGGAATTGCTAAGTCATTACATGAGCTGAGTCAAGGGTTATACGTGTTGGGTTTCGTGATAGAAAACGCAGCGGAAATTAAAATTTTTATCACGTTCCCGAACCCGGATCCATGTAATTCGATTAATCGATTAGTTAGGGTTTTTCAAAATCTTACCACAATCGATCGAAGAGGCTAGATTGTTGGAAGGAATAGAGGAGGTTCACACCGGTGACACTCTACCTCGAGCTTTCAGCTTTCTGTGAACGGATCTGAGACGTCTCCAACAG
>CATIWK010543614.1:0-14207 GCA_949634005.1 Mallotus japonicus
TCATGGAAGTTAGTAAACAATGGCTAGCTGCCATAGCCTCTATGTATTGCTTCTGTTCAATGGTTGGAATTTTTTATAACAGGTGTTAAAATTTCATTAATATAGTTTATGCAAAGTCCTCAAAATAGCAAAGGCAATTGACAGAACAGAAGTATGAACTTATTTTATAAGCTCAAGCTGAATGCTTTGTGGACTTTTTTTTTTAAAAAAAAGGCCTAAATCATCCAATAAGGTAAACAGCCTACAAACACAGTTAGTCTTGGCTTGGTCCTAATATAAAATTGTAACGAATTTTACATTGAATAGAAACTTTGGGCCAAGATCAATACATAAACAGATCATAAGTGTGGGATGTAATAATGTTCGTATATCATTCAAACCAGAATAACAATTCCTTCAACTACTAAAATTTGAGGATAAATAATAAGTTCTCAAGGCTTAAAATGGAAATAAAGGAGAGTACCTGTAATGTATATTTGTGGTTTTTGTTGAGCTCACATAACTTTGAAGCTAGAGCAGTGTAATATTTGTTAAACACCATTTCTTGCAGGCATCATTCTATAAGAACCCCCATAATCTCTATGTCCTGTAAGCATATACAAAAGAAACATAATGCAAAATGAACACAGTAGAAGGCCTGGTTGAAGGTGGAGAAGGTTGGATAGGAGAGGTAGGGATATAAGAGAAAATATAGAATAGAAACTCACATGATTTGCAGGCAAATCCAATCTCAGAAGCTTCTCAAATGCATCTATGTAGTCCTCTGCACTCATTATTATACAAAAGATTGCTTTTTTAGCATTTGTATTCATCCTCTGAGAAGCAGCAAGTTGCAGCATTTTTTGTGCTTCCAGAACCTCTTTGTCAATTGTTCTTTAACATCATCAGTTGTAGCAGCCTTATCACCAGATAGCCATTAGTGGCCTTTCTTGTCAGGATCAAGCAATTTTCTCCATTTGAGCCCTCTAATAAGAATTTCTTCAACTCTTAGCTGAAATAAGGAGAAGCCTATTAATAAAAATGATGGACTGAGCTAAACTTCCACATCATAGGACAAATATCAAGAGTGAAGCCAAAATTTTTAGATTTTATGAGGTCAAATAAAAGTAAGGAAGAATCTAAAATTTTCAAAGAGTGGATATTTAAATGTTTAGATTGTAATGTGCTAAGTGAAGAGAAAACAGTGAATGTTTACATATTTCAAAGGTCCTATGAAAAATTTCAAGTTTAAGGAGCTATGTTGGGTGTAATGCTTTCTAGATGGTTCAAAAAGTGTTTTTTTTTATCTAAAATATAAAAATAAAAACTGAATATATGCAGCTCTACAACAGCCTCTATTTGGTAGCCATGACAAAGCACACAAATGGGAATAAAGAAAACCACCAAGAATAAAAATGACAACACATGAACACATGAATGCAATCATGGTCCTGTGACCAGAACATTCTTTTGAAATATTAGCTTCTCAATATCACAGCAATCGGCTGAACTTTTCTTTAAATAATAGGTGAACAATAACTTTAAGGAGAAAATATAATTCTGCAACCCAACTCTTTGACAATGTTGTATGGAGTTATAGCTATGACTTGATCTTTAAAGTCACTAATCTGCCAGAACAATCAATGTTCATACTATTTATCATAAAGTTAAAAGCAAAGTCATTTGCTCTAGATAATGAAAACAATCTAGCCTAAAGAACAGGGGAAAAAACAAAAGAAAATTACCTTTTGTAGCCATTTTTTAATCCATGTATGTTGCGCTGTTTTCTAGGGAAAAAACAAAAGCAAATTAAAGGTAACCAAAAATAAATAATCAATTATTACATTTTCAGAACTACAGTAAAACCTAGAGAAAAAATAATCTTTAAATTTAAATTGGCATTACCAATTAAGAGAAACATTTAACAATTAAAAATTCAAGTAAATTCAGCACTTACTTTTGGATCATCTTCTTTCTTTTGCTTAAGCTGATACAAAAAGGAAAGACACTCAACAAAACACAAGTCTAGCAATAACACACATACATTAATCATACTGATATTTATAAGTTCATACATGAATGTTACAGTGGCAGCAAGTGAGCATTTTGCATAATCCTTCCCAATCCATTTCCTTGTAATTGCTCACGAACTTCCTTCAAAATTTTGAAGCAAGTACAAAATAATTCCTTCCCCATACTCTTCCTTCAAAATTCCTTATAAAAGAAGCCAGTGCAAAAAAAAAAAAATTAAGTGTTAAAAAAACCATGAACTAATTCTGTCAAAAGTGAGAATTACAGGAATAAAACTTATGCTTTCAAAAAAAAAAAAGACTTGATATTGGATGCACAGTAGGTCATCTGGGGAAGCATGTGGAAATTAAAAGTTGATTACACAATAAAAAAAACAACTCTCTTTCTGAGTTAAGTGATGCATTACGAACTTCACCATGGAAAATCTTTCAGGAAATTCATCTGTAAGTTGATTTTTTTTTCTTTCTGTCACTTTAATTTCTTGAAACAAAGTTAAATTAGGCCCTTTTAACCATTCAAGAACTACCATCAACATCAAAATTAAAAAAAAAAAAAAAAATCCTTTTCAACTTAGAATAGTTCAATCTTCTGATTACCCTAAAACCCATTACTACTTTTTTAAAAAATTTCAAATTAAATGTAAACTATTCAAAATTTCACTAAATCAATTTGATCAAAACTTAAACCACAGAGAAAATGAAATGAATACAGATTAAAGAACAAACTTTTCAGCTAAAAACAAACTCAAACGATGAAAATCAAGCTTAGACAATGGATTGTATAGAGAAGATAAAAAAACATAAAAAAGAAATCCATAAAGCTAATAAGAAAAAAATGATAGGGTGCAGAAATTGGGAAGCACAAATTCATGACAAAATATAAAATGAGAAAAGAAAACACTTACAAAAAACAGTTTCAAATTGGCACACCAAAGTCGAACACCTAATTCAAGTCAAGGCGAGCAGACCAAGTCAGCAAGTCGAACCTTAAGGATGAATGCGTTCTTCAGTCAGCAAGATTTCTCCTTTTTCGCCCCTTTTGCAACACCAACGCACCAACATCAGAGAAGCGTACCAACCAAATAAAAGAAGCTGAACGAATTTCAATCCCTCTACAGAGTCTAGAGATCGTAGTCTCAATCCACTCCACCAGATCCACAACATTTCAGCAGAAATAGATCTAATAACAATCAAAGTCGACATCAAATAAAATTATGGACATTGAGAGGGCAAATGGCACAATCTAAAACCTCAAATGAAAAAAAAAATTATAAGAAAAAAATTGGATAAATATTGAGTCCACCTCTAAATTTCCAGAGTCCACCTCTGATAACCAATGCAATTTTCTCAGCGAATATAAGAAAAAAAAAAGGGACGTCAGAATTACCAATACTGATCAGAGAAGCCCAACCAATGATGCTTTCCTTCTTTAGCCTTCTCTAAAAAATAAACACAACCACCAAATTTTCAATTCCCTCCTATCTTCTCTTTCCTCCATTTCAACCAAAAAGACAAAACATAACCGGTGAATAGCAGTTGAAATGAAAACAGCTGTTGGACAACTGAAACCTCTTCCACAACTCTTAATTTTCCACTCTTGCTGCATTTTGTAACTGAAACCACAAAGAAACCGGACACTCAAGGACCCAACAGCACATGGCACTATCAAAACAACAACACAAACCACCTAAGAAATTTGTAAAGTGCCACATGGCGCCAAAACCATGACGTGGCAAATTTCATAAACTTGGTTATTAAATATTTTATATAGATATAGATAGATAGATAGCTAATAATAATAATAATAATAATAATATAGTTTATTATTATTATTATAATAATAATATAGTGATTGAACCTTTCAATAATTAAGGGCTTTAATGTGCTGTTAGAATTTGAATTTAGGAGCTTCTAAGTGTGAAAGTTTCCATCTTAACTATTTAATTTAAAATTCATAGACCATTATAATAAGAGATATTTCTTCCCAACAATAAAATCGAATTATATATTAGAAAGAAATTACCACTAACTACTCTTTAATCTCTCTTTAGTTAGTCTAAATTTTACAAAAATTAAGTTGCCTTGCTTCTTGTTATAGTAATGGTGATGATAAATGAGACAAATTTGAAAACAAGTTCTTGGATTTTGGAACTGAATTCATTCTAATAGCATGACCACTCTTTTTATAACATGTAGAATTACAAATAAATATCATCAAATAGAATGTAGTACCTTATTATTGTCTTTATATCTACTTTCTTTTTGTGAGTTAGAGTTGCGTGATTAACTTGCTCATATAGGAGCTATTGTTATTTAATTCTAAGTGTTAGCAATTGTTTTCAAATGTCACCTCACTTGGACTTGTTCCTAATTCAGTCGCAGAAGACACCGTTGTAGAAGGGAACGGTTCAATCTCTCCAATCTCTCTCTCCAATTATCCAAAAAAAAAAAAAAAAAAACTTGTACGTTGTTTTGATAAAGAATTAAATTCACTTAATATCACACAATTGGAGAATCTTAGCTTGAATGAGTTGAGATTACAAAAAATCCACAAAACAATTTAACTACTGAACCCTTTTGTTACAAGCTAATCCCATAAATTCTACGGCATTTTAAATTCAGATTTTAAACCTCACCTAAACCAATTTGTTATTGAAAATCAAATCAACCATTCACAGTCATACTTAACAGTCATGAATAGAATTTGATTGGCTCACAGTTCTGGAAATCAACCAAATATTTATGCATGATTTTGTGCATAATTCAGATTGAAAATTAAAAAAGAAAACAAAGATGAAGCACTAAAAACACCCACAAGCAAAGAAACAAACTTCGATTAGAACAAGAAGAACCAAGAAAGCACTATAAATATAGAACAGAACAGAACAGAAAAGGAAGCAGAGACCTAGATCTTTACATCAAAATCATACCTAAAAATACCCACCATAAATAAACAAATAAATAAATAAAAATAAACAAAAACTGGGTTTGAAATATCAAGCTAAATTAAGCTTAAACACGGCGATCACTGATCATATAGCAGATATAAATTAAAAAAAAAAACCCAAATCAACGTTTCATATGCTTGACTTTGTTCCAGCCTTTCTTGCAAGATTCACCAACAATCTTCACTCCTTTCTTGAAAATAACCTTGAGCTCCCTAGCTCTCAGCTTCACTTGCTGCTCAAAACCACCCATCTCCTTCTTCTTCTTCTTCTTCTTGATCTTTTCTTGATTATATTTTTTCTGTTGAACACAGAGAATATCAACAAGAGAATCAGATGATGAAAATGATGTCTGCGTATATATATATAAAAAAAAAAAATGGTTTTATGAGCTATGATGCTCTTAGCTTATGCTCCTCTGGAATTTAACTCTTTTAGTGGATGTTCCCACGTGAGATCCAACTCAGACTTTTATACGTGGCAAACATCAAGTGGGTAACACGTATTTCCTTTTTGATTTTGATATCGTGATTATCCACCATTGATTGCGGCATCACTACGCTAATATCACAATGCTTGTGGGCCCTCCTGCACCACCTCCGCTCACTACTTTTCTATTGGACCAACTTGTGGGCTTAAGATTGGATAAAACTAATATTTAAGTAATTTTTCTTTAACTCTTTTTTATTCTTTATATTTATTTATTATTAACAACATGGAAGTCAAATTATCTGAGCATGGATATAGTCGTCAAAAGTAGTTCAAGTAGTAAACTAAATGGACATTTAGTTAAGAAAAGTAGATAATTACTCCACTCGTTCTCTTTTCTTTACGGCGTTAAAAATTAATTATTTGTACTAATTGTTAAAAAAAATCAATATACTGCACAACAGTATCTAATTAAAACCAAGCTCCAAAATGGTGCACATTTGTCAATAAGGTGGAATAATAGAATAAGGAACATTCTATCTGGCTGCCACCTTTGTGCAGCTAAGTAGTGTAAGCTATATTTGTTAAAAAAAAAAAAAAAAAAAAAAGTAGTGTAAGCTATAAAGAGGAAAAAAATAATATAAGTTTGAATTTAAAAATGCACACTTTTACAGCTAAACCTGCCTGCAAATCCTATCAGTCTATAACCATATTTTATATGTCATTAGGACAAGAATTTCCTTGGAATATATTCACGACATGGGCCAATTGGCCAATGATTATAATGACCGGGTTTTGTCTCTCAAACATCATGGTGTCTTTTGGTCAAAAAAAAAAAAAACATCATGGTGTCTCCTTAAACTGGCCACAGAATCAAGAGGAAGCTTCATGAGTGCCATCAATGTCTAATGCATGAGAAACATTTGCACAAATGAGTAAAATTTTCACTTTTTTTTTTTCATTTACGCTCCAACATTTATTTTTTCCAGACTTGAACATGAGATTTTAATTAAGAAAATTCAAACTCCTTATTACTTGGACCAACAAATATTGGTAAAATTTTCACATATTTAATTTAAGATACAAAAGTTATGATCAGTGTCAAAGCATTGTACAAGGAATGTACAGCAATAGAAGAACTCAGGTTCCCAGTCCAACAGTAACAGCATCCAAGAACACATCCAATTATAAACAATTGTAAAAAGTTCTCACCAGAAAAGTGAGCTCCACTAAAAACAATTGAACTGAGAAACACTGCTCTCTTCCAGTTCATTGTAGAGGCTAGAGATGTCAACAGAAATCCTCTGTAAACAATTTCTTCCATAACGGGAGTGATAAAGCAGTAAATCAGAACACAAGCAGTTTTTGATATGTTGCTGCTCAGAAGAATCTCCTTTAAAATTGGGTTGTTCACATGCTGAAAAGAATTAGGTAAGCAGAATTATAATATGTAGAGCTGACTCAAGTTTGCTATAACCAACTTATCTCAACACAAAGACACATGTATTAACAAACAAATGGGCAGTAAGACGTTTCAATGTCGCACACTCATGTTGTGTTGATGCCAAGCTAACAGGATTTTCTATTGGCCAGCTATTATTTATTTAATGTCTAAGTTGCCAAGTTGGTAATGATTGTTAATCCATCATTGAAGTGAAAAAGACAGATAATTTCCAAAATGCATCTATAAGTAGTAAAATGTTTTCTTTCCTGATTTAATAAATGTGCCAAGACTCGAACTGCCATAAATCAAATCCATGCCTTTTTATGAAAATGGTGCTTTTTTGGCATCCTATGCATACAAAACCATTAATTCTACTTTCCCATATCAATTAAACATCCCATACTGTACATTAAACCCAATCACAAACAAAAAGAGATTGTTTGGAATTAAAATGTTGCAGTCTTTCAAAGCACAGATAGAAATGATTTATGCACTCAGCAACTATATTCGTACACGGCATAGTGAAAGTGAAGTTATGGATGTAAAACATCATTAAACCACAAAAATGATTTAGTTTTCTTGGATACTCCTTACAACCCAAATAAATGATTCATATATTTAAAAGATTATTAATCTTTTTTCTTTATCAGTACTCTTCCATCATGACAAACTGTTTTTTCTGCCGTAACTTTGAAGGGAGCAAAAACAAATTAAATTGCTTTTACAACAAAAGAAATTCCTTGCATTCTTCCATGATATTTAACACAAGGAGATTATTAGCACAAAAATATTCAAATCCATCAAATAAAATATAGATAGTGTAATTTAACTCCGCATAAGGAAGTCTCAACAAAGCCTCACCAAATTTTTTTCAAAACACACTGTTTAAGCATGCACATAAACCATAAAAGATCAAAGGGAAGCAGATAAATGAGATAAACCAACCTTGGGCTCAACTAATGCGTTAGCAAGGAATGATGTAAGAAACACCAATAAAGTTAAAGACCCAAAACCTAGTACTGATGCTAACACCCAGTTCCTCTCCTTGGGTAACTTGTAAGATTTGAAGAAGCTCAGTAGATTATATTCTGGATTAGCAGCAGTTCTAAGTAGAACTAGTACTCCGGTGAGTTCTAAGATTTGGATGACAAGCAGTGACAATACCTGCACTAAACAAACGTCAAAAGACTCAAGGATTATTGCATAAAACAAGTACACCTGCACTGCTCCAGGGAATCAGAAACGAGTTAGATTAAGTTATAATCAAGAGTTGCAATCATGAATCTTTGATGATGGACCATTAAAAAATACGGGTGTATGCTTGGTGCAGGCAAAAGTATAGACAAAACACATAAGCTCCTTATCAAGAAATAATTATGAACATTACTGATTTATAGTGCAAACTGCAAAGGGCTGTCAACTCATAATTAGAAGCTCAATATTGATTAGCAATTAGCTTAATTTATTCATATCATGATGGAAACAATGTGATATCTATGATAGAGTGATAGCTACACTAAAGTTAAGATCAATATGAACTATAATAAGGATAATTAAGGCCAAATCGCTGACTTACTTCAGTTTGTGGATCAAGAATAGACTGATGCAATAAATAGGCAACTACAGACAAGCCCCCAACACCCAAAGGGATGTGCAAGTTGAACATATACATAGCCATAATGCTCCATATACTTCTCCTTTCCCATGGAATATTTGATGAAAGCACTGAAAATCCCTGCTCAATTTTTACCCAAAAATCAACAACAAAAGGGTAACAAAATAAAGTAAAATAAAAGCTTCCCCATCAAAATAAATCAGATTTAGATTACAAAGATTGCAGCTTTTTTGTTAAAAGAAGACAATTAGTTGAATTGAGAATGGAAGGTAAAAATTGAGCAACAGAAGAAGTAAGTATATATGTATACCTCAGTATGGTGGTTATTAGCAATCTTGTTCTTCATGCAATAACAAGGCAGAGAACATTTGAAGCTAAGATTGGACTTGGGTATGGAGGAGCAATTGAGAATATTTGGATATAGAATTTGCTGCTTCTTGAAATCGACCCGGAATTTGGCGGGTAGAGCACCCGCTGTGGCTTGAAGCGCCATGGCATTTTCTTTTCAGTTAATATTATTATAAAAACATAATATAACACCAAGTACTCTTTAAAGCATTTTTTATAATAAAGAGCATTTTAAATAATTTTTAAATATAAAGAGTGAATACATTTGTATAATTTCAATAATATTTTATTTTATCCAATAAATATTAATGTTTAATTTTTTTTCTCATTTATTTTTACAAGATTCCTCTCTATTTATTTAAATTTTTCCCTCCATTTGATGAAAGAGAAAAATCTTTTTGATAAATAGATAAATATCAATTAATATTCTGCATAAAAAACTGAAATATTTTAGAGTGGAGATCGTGTAGTTTGACTCTCTACATGTAGAGATCAAAACCAACTCTCTACTCTATAATAAAAATATAGAGAGTGTATTGGAGATCATTTTTTAGTTTGACTCTTCAAAGTAGAGAATTTTGCTCAAATGAAGAATCTATTGGAGATACTTTAAGAAATAAAAAATATATCTAAATCTTGCTCCTTGTTCATTTTATATTTTTTTCTTTGAATATATAGAAAATTTATATAAAACTAGTTGTGAATTCGCGCATTGTGCGGACTTTAAATAATATATCTATTTTAATATAATTATTAAATAATTTTAATAAATTTAAAATCAAAAATTAATTAAATATAAAAGTGAAAATTTAGAAAGTTATTATAACAATTTTATTTAATAATTTTTTTTGTTAAAAGTACATATATATATTTTTAATATGTATAGTAATAATAATAATTGGAGAAATAAAATAAAAATAGAAAATAATTGCTAGGTTACACATTTTTACTTATGTTAAATAAAAATAAAAATGTGTTTTTAATTGAATAAAAGGTGAATATTTTAATTATAATAAAAGACATAATTTCTAATGAAAAAGAATAGTAGTTTTTAGATGTATTATAATTAAAATGTTTTATGTTGAATAAAACATACATATTTTAAAATAAGGATTTTTATAAAGAGAAAAAGGTAACTTAATTTATTTTTTATAAAACATACGTATTTTAAAATAAGGATTTTTATAAAGAGAAAAAGGTAACTAAATAAATTAAAAATAAAATATATTACATTAATTTTATTTTTTTTAATTTTTATTGCCATTATCTTTAAATATAATAGAATTTGTTTTAAGACTATTAAATTACTATTTGAGTATGTATAATAGTGTTTTAGTTAAGAAAATTTTTAAAAATAGAATTTTTAATGGTTTAGGAAAAATTATTGAGTGATTTGAGATTAAAAAATATGTATTATATAAAAAATTTTAGAATTTTTTTTTTGAACGATAAACTTTTAGAATTTGAGTAGTATTAGAATATGTATAATAGTGTTTCAGTTAAAAAATAATATTAAAAAACTACAATAAATATTTTATTTTTAATAAAAATCAAGATTTTTAAGAATTTGACACATTAGATTTTAAGGTGAATTCTCAAATATAAAGATAGACACTTGCCATATTTTTGAAAATATAATAGGAAAAATTATAAATTTGGTGTCCCAACTTTTTAATTTTTGCTATTTTGGTGGTTGGACTTTTTTTTTTTGTTTTGCAATTGAGTGTTTGAACTCATTAAATGTGTCCTATTTAAGTGCTTCTGGCCATTTACCAACTGCCTGAGCTGAAGTGGGGCCCGCATGGTTGACAGCATGTATGCCACATGGACTAATGAACTTGAGATTACTAAAATAACCTTAAAAAACAAAGAGAAATGACAAGAACAACCTCATTTATTGTACAAGCACGATGATCTAAATTTTTACAAGAACAAATTTACTAAGTCACAGCTGAGAAGTGAAATTAGGTTTTATAGCTCTATATGAAGATTTAACAACCAAAGAATAGAAAGTACAAACAACGATTCACATTTGAAGAAATCATTCACAAATGTAGCTTAGAGAATGAAGAAATTGGACATTGAGAAAATGAGGAGGTACGTGGTTCTTGATTTTGAAATTTTTTTGGATTTTGGTTGATTTGAGTTGTGAGTCTTGTATGCTAATGATTTATGGGTTTTGGCATGATAATGGTGGAGAAGTCATTGTCTTTTTACTTTTTACATTAGTGTCGAACTTAAAAATCATTCTGACTGTTTAAAGTTTTCTTTTTTAATAGCAATAAGGCTCATCTTGTTGTTATCTATTATGGTGGTCTATTTGTTATTGACGGTTGTAGTAATGTCGAGAAAGAATATGTAGGAGGTGAAAAATTGCACTTGAAAGTAAATGTTGATAAAATAGGGAGTTATGATGTTGTGTTAGAAGGTATAAAAAGCATGTTAAAGGATAAGATGGGCAATAAGGAGGTTGGTAAGGTGCATTTTAGGAAACCTAATCAGTCCTTAGCACATGGGTTGGTGCTTCTGTATGAGGGGTCATTATCAAGATTTTTAGATGTACTAAAAAGGAAAAAGAAAGTTGAGCTTTCTATTGAACACATCATATATGGGGTTGGAAAAAATTTAAAGGCAGAGGGTGAAATATGTGATTTAACTGCTGGTGGCAGTTCTTCGATAATAGGAGGTAGGGGAGAAAAGAGTAGCACTTGCTGTCCTGAGCAAGAAAAAATGGGTGAAGTTAATGAGGCATTAAATGGTGAAGGTAATTTGCATTTAGGTGATGTGACTGCAGTAAATGTCCTTGGACTGCAGCAAGAAGGTGCACAAATTATAGGTGGTGAAGTGAATGAGCAAGAACCTAATAAGGAAGGAGGTGAAGGTGAAACTAATGCTGAGGGTGAAGTTGAAGCTAATGTTACACAACTATCATTAGCTGATGAGGTTAATGCAATACTTGGATCTGTTCCAAGTGTGAATATTGAAGACTTTTTACATGATGATGTACTGAGTCAAATCAGAGATGAGGTGCTCAGAGGTGAGGAGGACATAGGCATAAATGATAAGCAAAGAGGTGAAGCAGAGATAGTAGAACAAGAGCATAATGTTGAAGTATCAGATGATGATACTGAAGATCTAGATAATGTTGATGAAGATCCAGATTTGTTAGTGGAATGTGAGTTGTTGTCAGATAAAGATGATGATGAGTTATAAATTGCTCGACAACAGCTAAGAAAAGCAAGTAAAAAGGGGAGAACAGAAGGTGTAGATGCACCTGAAAGTGGAAGTCAAACAAGGGTTAGAAGTGTTTTAGAAGAGCACCTGCAAATGCAACTACAAAGGAGACAAAGAATGGGAGCTGCCTTTGTAGAGGCTGGAATTTGACAGGTATACCCTGTCCATATACAATCTGTGCCATACACCACATCGAAAAAAACCCAAAAGACTTTGTGCATGCTGTGTATAGGAAAGATGCATATTTGAAGACTTATGCTTACATGATGGAGGGTATGAACAACAAAAAGTTATGGGAAAAAAGATTGATAGATCCCTCTCAACCACCCTCAGATAGAAGGATGCCTGGTAGGCCTCCAAAGAACAGAAAGAAAGAAGAAGGAGAAGATGGAAGCAATGGTCACAAGCTGTCGAAGAAGGGCAGGAAAATGACTTGCCAATTATGTTACCAACAAGGGCACAATAAACAGACTTACCCACAAGGGAAAAATATTAGAACCTCCACAGAAACGGCTACAGCAACAGAAATTGAACAAGTTGAAGTTCAACAACATTCTGAATCAAGACCAACTAAATTATAAGTAAGCAATTAATATTATGTGTTCTTGTCTTATAACAGATTTGTCACTCATGCTGAATGTATGCTTTTTTATAATTTCAGTCAATTGGTGGCAAAGGCAAAGCTAATGTGACATCTGTTAATGTAGTTGATGCAACCAATATACTTTATCAGGTGTTTAAACTTTTGTCCATATGTGGTTGAGTTAATATT
This sequence comes from Mallotus japonicus, assembly GCA_949634005.1. Classification (NCBI taxonomy): domain Eukaryota; kingdom Viridiplantae; phylum Streptophyta; class Magnoliopsida; order Malpighiales; family Euphorbiaceae; genus Mallotus; species Mallotus japonicus. The sequence continues at coordinate 12,797 of CATIWK010543614.1, forward strand.
TGATTTTGTGATATTTATGTTTTGATGCATAATTGCAACAAAATGAATCATAATTGTTTGAAAGACATAAAGATTTTGAAATCCCTTATAAAAGGAAAAACACTCATATTTATGCTGCTGCAACATAGCCAGGAGGCTTAAAGAAATGGAAGCATGCAGTACCACCAGGATTTTCAACTCAGCCTCTAGAGGGTTATGGGGTTTACACAGATTTATTGACTTCTTCTTCTATGCTGAATGTATGTTATAAATCTAATGTTTTTTTTAATCAATTATCGTTGTGTGCATATGTTTAACATGCTGTATGCTTTCAATTTGTAGCCTCAGTCCAGGAGTCAAACAACCCTTCAACAAACTAAGAAGCTAAGGTTAGGCAATGAGGCTGAACCTAGCTTCATGACTCAAAAACAAGTAGGGTTTAAGAAGGGAGACAAACATTATATTACCTCAAATCAGATTCAGGTTGTATGTATAATTTTGCTTTGTATTAATTTTATAATTTGTATAAAAGACTTATTAACCATTCTTCCTCTGTTTATGTAGGCTTAAGCAAGTGGAAAAACATCAAAGCGAAAATCCAAAGCTACTGAGGCACATGAACAAGCAACTAATGATTGTTCTAAGACTAGAACTGCAAAAAAGACAAAGGAAAATTGATGTTTCTCAAGTCTCTTAGATAGACAAGATGTTTACTTTTGGACAGTAAATTATAATTTTTAACTTGGTTGTATTTTGTTCAATTCCAAGACAATATATGAATACTATATAATGTATGGCATGCTACAATGTTAATGTAGACTCAGCAACTTCAAGCTTGATTGGCAAAACTTGAAGTTTGTAACTTTTTGCTTGCTGAATGTATGCAGCACTTGAAGTTTGTAACTTTTTACTTGCTTATTGTATGTTATAAGGCAACTTTACTGGTTTACTATATCAGATATGTGCATATTATATGCAGGTTATATATGAACAATACTGAGCAGAATAATTGTTGCTTGAACCAACTCAACATTAACATCAAACAACTTGCATTCTACATTAGACATCAATTTCCATACATAACATCAAGTTGACAATTCTACAAGATCAAAAAGAAAAGAGTTATTGCTTGAACATTCTCACCAGGGCAACAAAGAACGCGTCGCCCGACACGCTCAACTTGTGAGTTAATTTTATGAGATGTGTGTTGCGTGTATTTAAATTATATTTTTCACGTGATTAAAAGTGATAAAGAAATTATTATATGAATTTATTTATTTATGAAATATTCATATTATTAGATGCATGATTTTATACAATTAGTATTATGAACAGTATTGAAGAGTATGCTTTAAATGGAAAATTAAGTCATTATGCTTTAATGGAATTTATTTCATTCAGCTTTATTTTTATTTATTTATTTATTGATTCA
>CATIWK010543647.1:0-14125 GCA_949634005.1 Mallotus japonicus
ATGACTAATGACCCGCAAGTGGCACACTCCTCGAGAAATGATGGCTCGGCGAGCGTCAGCCCCACGTTCTTCCACGTGTCAACAATCAGGCCTTGACTTACTTACCCACCGAAACCTTGGGACCGGGAGGCCACTCGAAAATTTCCGTCAGCGCTTTTTTGGAATTTTCTGCCACCTTTTGTTGAAATTGAACTGGTCAAACCACCGTCCGATATCACGCTTTTTAAACATCGACGCTTCACATTAATTTCCCCAAACTGTTACGTCCTGTACCACATCATTCCCCTTCTGAGGATAAAATCATAATTTTACCAATTGTTCCCCCTATTCTTGTCTACACCAAAACATTACTTTTGTCTTGAATAAATAGAAATGGATAATAATCAATTTAATTTAATTTATCTTAAATTATTTTTTTCTTTTTTTTGAACAACTAAATTATTTTTTTTCTGACTCAAAATAATGTAACATAATTATTTATCTTTTAATCAAATTGTGGTCAATTAAATTCTTAATAAAAGAGTAATATAAAGAGATATAAAATTAAAATTTTACTACATATTTTATCAATTCATATAATTAAAATATATCTCTTTTTATAAATTATTGGTATTCAGTGTTAACTTAACTCTAGTTAATTCAGTTCAATTTGGGTAGAATTATAAAAATAGTAAAAATTTTACAGTAACTAATTTAAATATATTTATTATAGTTTGAATCTAAAATGTTATTTAAACGAGAACGATTGTGTTTTTATAATTTATAAGAGAGTTTACCTATATATATATATATATATTTTTTTTTTTCATTTGATTCACCCAGTATCCGATATTATGTAGGACCTGATTAATTTGGATTCAATTAGGATAGGATGTTGAAGAAAGATAAAAATTTTCCCATGAGTATTTAACGTCTGTGCATATATATATATATATATATATTACCTATATTTATATATATATATATTACCTATATTTAATATGATTTATTTTGTTATAAAAAGAGAAAAGAAATTAAACTTTACTTAAAGAAGAATTATTACGAAATTTTCAAGATTGTCCTAACCAATAATAGTGTACAAATGGTCAATGATCCAAAACATGAGGGTCGAAGTTACTAAAAAAAAAAAAGCAGCAGTATATATATATGTGGAAAGAGGATAGGTGAAGGAGGGATGTGATAAGGAATTCCAATTTTCTTCTCTTACACAGTGACAGCAGCAGCAGCAGCAGAATCTCATCATCAGAGAGTTCCCAAAAACAAAAAAAGAAAAAGGTCCTTATGCATATACATACATATAGCTTCATCTGCACCGATCCCGATTCAGATTTTTTTTTACTGCTACTGCTACTGTTTCAGAATTTAATTTTCCTTTTTCTTTTTCTTTTGAATCTTTCACTTTTCTTGGCTTTTCATGCATATTCTTCAATTCATTTTCTTACTCACCATCTTTTCTTGATCATCGTTTTGGATTGACTTTTTTCTTTTTTTTGTCATGGAGGTGGAGGGGAAATTTGAACTCCCACCTCCTAAAGGATACCAGCCCCGTGGCTCGATGGTAGACCAGCCAGCCCTAGGTGGGCTGGCAAGATTGACTTTTTTCTTTGGTTTTCTTGAGTTTTGATTTTTGATATATATATATATATATAGCTTTTGAATAAAAAAAAATCCAAACAAAGAAAATGGTTCTTTGTTTTGATACTTTTTGGTGCGAAAATGGCAGAAGGAAGAAGAAGAAGACATGGCAAACAAATCATACGAGGAAGCCATTGCAGGACTGTCAAAGCTTCTCAGGTAATTAACTAGCTGCAGATACAGTTCTGTTCTGTCTTTTCATCGTCCAACACAACACAGATCGATCCTTGAATAACTCAAAATGATTTTGTCGTTTTTAATCTTTAATCGCTTCGCTGCCTTTATCATGTATAAAACGCGTTCCTTCGATCATATATGTATATTTGGTAAAAAAAAAAAAAAAGATCATATATGTATATATTCATTGATCGAACGGCTCAGATCATTCCTCAGACAATAGTGGGTCCTACTCTTCCAACGATTTTACTGATTGGTCTGTTGTACTTTGTTTACAGTGAGAAAGCTGACCTCGGATGCGTCGCCGCCGCAAAAATTAAGCAGATAACGGCTGAGTTAGAGGCGGCCGGTTCGAAGGCGTTTAACCCGGATGAGAAAATGAAAAGCGGGTTTATCCATTTCAAGAAAGAGAAATATGAGTACGTGATTTTTTTTAATTTTTAATTTTTATTAATAAATAATCAACTCAACCTAAATATTAATAAATTATATAGTATAAATATTATTTTTAAATACATAAAGTAAAATTTAATTTATAAATTAATAACAAACATTTAAATTTTATATTGATAATAATCTTAAAAAATATATATAATCATTTATCAATGATTTTTTTTTTAAATTATGATATTAGATTAGAATATGCTGTTGGTTTGATCCTTGTCATGTAATAACAATTATTTTGCTCATTTTGCTTGTTGCCCTCATTACCATCAATTGCTTAAATTATTCTCTTTCCCTTTCTGGGTATCTAACTTTATTTTAGTTATGGATGAAATTTAATCATTTAAATATATTTTTTAAAAAATTAATTGGATTTGAAAATAAAAATGTTACTATATGAAGTTATTGAAGGGCGTTATACATTAATAATTTTTTTTAAAGGAAAGGGGAGAAAGAAATGATTGAATTATTAATATTTTGAAAGGAATTATATATAATAATTAATTGGACATTAAATGGATAATAAAAATTACGGTAGTAGATATAAATTAAAATTAAAATTCTAAATTAAAAAATTGAATTCAATTTTCAATACATTTATCAAATATATTATTTATAAATTCATAATATAATCGGTTTTTTAGTTGGTAAAAATTTTATCTACCCATAAAAGAACATAGTGAACACACAATTAACGAGCTCATGAGTTTTTTTTTTTTTTTTTCTTTTCAGGAAGGATCCCGCCTTGTACGGCGCCCTTGCCAAAGGCCAGAGCCCCAAGGTTTGTATTTTTATGATTAAAAGGGTACAATGTCAAGAACCTAAGTTGGAGTTGTCCATTTGACCCAAAAAAAAAAAAAAAGTTGGAGTTGTCCAGGCAATGTATGTGGCTGTACTTTCTCCATGGAAAGGAGTCCAAATCATACTGCTATATGCATTTGTGTGGTGTCAACATGGGGATACAAAAATCTTGCAAAAGATTATTTTGCCTCTTAAGCAAACAAATTATTAAGTATATCGACTTTTTTGGCATTAAGACACCATTCGTTGTTATGTTTGCAATTGTTTTTTTTTTTTTTTAATGTGTAGGGTCTGATATTCGTTAGGTACATTGTCTTCTTCTTATTGCATGGGTTCCTCTATAATGACATAGTTAATGGACTTTTATGTATAAGATATATAGTTTTGGAGCTAATTTAGTTAACATATATAATTAACTATTTTGGTGCAGTTTATGGTGTTTGCTTGCTCAGATTCAAGAGTCTGCCCATCGCATATCCTCAATTTTCAACCAGGGGAGGCCTTTGTGGTCAGAAATATTGCCAACATGGTCCCTCCATATGATCAGGTTCTTGCCTAATAATCAGCAAAAGTTTACATATAGGTTCCTTAGAAATGAAGACATTCACCCCTCACAGTCACAGACTTAGCCTGCAACAGCTAGACATTTACTAAGTTTTCTTTAACTTTTTTTTAAGGGTAATCGTTTTTGTCCCGATTGACTTGCGACGTCAACAGTGTATCACCATTTGCATAAAATTATCAGATTATTTCATATTTTTTAATAATTTTTTAAAAATATGAAAGACATTTTGATAATTTTACGCATGTTACAACATACTATTCACATCGCGATCCGCGACATCAAAAATCACTCTTTTTTAAACTGTTAATCATATTGTTTGATGTTCTATGAAAACTATGACAGGTAATTATTATAAATTTTTTTTAACTATGAGCGGATCTCCACACCTTTGGATTCACTCTAGACATGTGTAAAGATTATGTGTTGTAAATGTGACACTATATATGTTGACATAAATCTAAATTAAATTTTCAGAAATGGGGTTTATGTCTGTTGATTACCTTTTTATGTTATCTGTTTGTTTGATTCTTGCAGACAAAATATTCTGGAATGGGGGCAGCCATTGAATATGCAGTGCTGCATCTAAAGGTGAATTATATAAATTTTGCTTTTTCTGAAATTAACCTTTTGAGTTTAACACATCATTAGGGTGTATAATTCTTTATTAGTTAATATTGTTGGTGGATCTTTATGTATATCCAACATTGGTGGAGGGGAACGTGAATCGAGTCATTACTGCTCTTTCCCCACATACTTTTTTTTTACCCTTTCTTCACTATTAATGCCAAGATGGCCCCAACCTTTTCATATTTCATATGCCAGTAAACTGAAAGAGACATGTTTAATGTCTTTTATTTTATTCACTCCTTTATATATGGAATATGTCTACTTCTTTTGTGCTTGAATAATTTCATGTTAATTTGTAAATTTAATATATATTTTTTTTTATTTTCTCATCATAGTTATATTTTCTTGTACATGGTTGAGTCCAGGTGGAGAATATTGTAGTTATTGGGCATAGCTGTTGTGGAGGTATAAAGGGTCTCATGTCTATCCCAGATGATGGGACCACTGCTAGGTGAGCCTTTAGCTCTCATTGTTATAAACTATATTATAATTTGTGAAAAAAATGCAATTTATTGATGTAAAGTTATATGCATGTGGTGGATCAAACAAAATTCCCCTGATCTAACATATTAATTCCGGGTTAGCTGAGACTTGTAAAAAAAAAAAAAATTAGCATTTTGGCTTTTCTTGGAGTTTCCAAGCTTTTTATATAGTTTTGGTAGGTTCTCTTCCCATGTGATGTTATTGTATTTTTATGACTTATAACAATATACAAACCCAATTAGTTTCTTTCCAATCACCTTCTCTCTACATAGCACTGATGATAATTAACAATGGGAATACAAAATTATTACACTTTATTCACTGGTGGTGCCATATTCCCCCCACCCCTCAAAAAAAAAAAAAAAGGGCAAATAAAAGCAAGAAAGGCCGCTTTCAAGTTTCATTTGAAGTATTTTTTTTAGTTACATAAACCTTAATTATATCAAATTTCGAGTCAGGTAAATCTCATAAAGAGAGATTTTTTTCTTTTTTAGAGTAAGAGAGAAATTTTTTTAATATCTATTTTTCTATATATATATATATATTGTAAATTCTATCAAGTGTTTCTTTTTTCTTTTCAGTAATTGACTATATCGTTTATTAATATGCAGTGACTTCATTGAAAATTGGGTCAAAATCTGTTCCTCTGCAAAGTCCAGGGTAAAGACAGGTTGTAGCAACTTAAGTTTTGAAGAGCAGTGCAATAACTGTGAGAAGGCAAGTTATTATTGGCCTGTTTAGTTTTCTTTATTTAATGTTGTATTATATTATAATCACGTTTTGATCATAGAAAAATAAGTTATAGGGAAGAAAGTTCGAAGGTCATTTTTTAGTTTAGATTTGGTACAATGGCTCAAAACTCCATGTTTAAAGGCCACCGACAGGCTGCAACTTGGCATCAGATTCTAGTTCAGCCATGTGAAAGGTAACACAAGGCTGAAACACCCGTTTGCGTCAAGTTACAAGAACCACATAAACAATGGATAATTGAATTTAATTGTCCAACCAATAGGCTAATTAGTCATTGGCTCGATCTCCTGTAATCTAGTGTCTATCTTATAGTATAAAAAATTATGAGTTCTAATTCCGATAGCGCTATTTCTTTGCAAAAAATTTTTGAAGCACCAAAAAAAAAAGAAATTGTCTCGAGATAGTAGGAGTAAAATTTTGGTGCTTATATTTCTTAATGACATAATGCAGGAGGCTGTGAATGTGTCGCTTGGAAACCTGTTGACATATCCATTTGTGATAGAGGGAGTGGTGAAGAAAACTCTGGCACTGAAAGGGGCACATTATGACTTTGTGAAGGGAACTTTTGAGCTCTGGGATCTTGATTTCAATATTACACCCTCTGTTTCTGCTTGATGTCCCTGCATCACAGTTCATACACTTCTCTTCAATTTCATGCAAGCTTCTGTTGCCGTGAATGCTGTAAATGTCCTAATTATGAATAATCTTTTCAAAAGAGTAACAATGGCTAGCTGCCTTTGTTCGTTGCCTAATAATTGTAATATGTTTTCATTTTTGCCTTTCTAATTACTTTCCCTTGTAATATTTTTTCCTTGGTTTGCTATAAGTAACATGAAGAAACTTGTTAAAAAATAAAATGAATTGGACTTGGAGTTTCCAGTTGTATCATCAATGGACTTCACAATAGACAGCTTTTCACCAAAATCATCCAAGCTATTTGATTGTTTACTTCCTTACAATTGTTATACTCTTTATACTCTTTTTTCTTTTTCAAGCTATTTGATTGTTTACTTCCTAACAATTATATACTCTTTTTTTTTTTTCATAAGAAGTTGGTTTCTATCCATTCCTCAATACTCTCCCTCAAATCCTTACGACTGTTAGTTGTTAGTATTAGCTAAATTTTTAAAGGTGAATGTTGTCACGGATTGAACCTGGAGCCTTTAGGTCCCAGGGTCTCAGTCTTGGACCATCCGTTCTAGGCCTCATTAGCTAAGTTAAGTCTCATTAGTTTCAACAAATTTAAGTAATAAACATTCATCTAGCGTTCTGAAATTTCTACTTCTTTTCTTCAAGAGGGCTTGAACAGATTTTGCCATGGTAGTCCATATTGTCACCCTCACCAAGTCTTACAAGGCACATGTTAAAACTGTCTCTCACACACAAAACAAATATCCTAGGGACAAGTGCCTCAAGTTTCATGCATGGATGTATTCATATGATATCATCAATCATTAGTCTACAGTCACTGAAAAACAGAAAAATTAAAATATTGAGACCTAGTGAGCAATAGTGTGGAGACCAATGTTCCCTTTGTTATTCTGTGACCTACTAGAAGACTCAATCCGGTTAACATCAAACTGAAGGGACTGAATCAAGATGCCCTTGCAGCCCACTTGCCAAAAAGACTAAAATTTTAGACACAACAGATAGATAGCAAATTATTTGAAGTCATCCACATTGATGGTTAGTAAAATAGAAAATTACAACTTTTATCAGATTGAGATTTTGGGTATGCATCTAAAAAATCTGCTAAACCTGCAGGGCTATTTAAATTGAAAACATCATTATAAAACTGAAAAGGATCATCATCCGCATGCTGGTCATGAAGAGACAATTGTTCTTGTCCATTGAATGCTTCATCTTTTCTACTTTGAAGAAGCTGATCTTTAGAGTTTTTATTGCCAGACCAAGTATGATTTTGTTGTATTGCATCAATTGTTGGTGATTTTGTTGAGGTGATAGCTTTTCTGAATTGCTTCTTTAACCCAAATTTTTTGCACAAATGGGTGTTCCAATAGTTCTTTACTTGGTTGTCAGTTCTTCCTGGTACTCTCCCAGCTATTAGAGCCCACCTACAAAAAAAATTTATTTGTTAGCCTCAAGTCCTCAACCATTTCCCCCCCTTTATTCAGCATAATATACATTTTTTCTAAGTTGACAAATATTTGAAAAGTAGTAATTTAGTGGTTATTTTAATGATATAAAATGTGGTTTAGTGATCGAGTGTCTGTCTTATACTGTAAAAAACAATAAAGAATAGGATCGGAGAAACATTTATAACTTATACACACTAATTAAGAGCTTTAAAATGTCAATTTGGATTAAGAGCTCTGAAATCTATCCTGACCTAGACTGTAAATACTACTCTCCAAGTTGAAATACAATAATTGGATGCGATAAACTATAGCAATTAATGTGGATTGTCCTCATTAACTTGATAGGGAATGTAACAAGAAACATGAAGTAAAAAAGGAGAGTGAGAACAACCTGTTCCCAAGAAGGTTATGGAGTCTGATAATGAGATCTTCTTCTTCCTCAGAAAAATTGCCACGCTTCACACCAGGGCTCAGATAGTTCAACCACCTCAATCTGCAGCTCTTTCCACACCTTTTCAAACCTACATTAATTATTCAATTACCAACTGATCAAAACCCAACAAGCAACTCTAAACCACCAAAAAATAAATACGAGACAAACACTACTCGAACGCTAAGCTAGCTACTAGTTGATCAGTTGCAGTCTATATGTGTATATATTTATTATTTTTACCTGTTAGCTGAGGAATGCAATTCCATCTTCCTGATCCATTGAGTCTTATGTATTCCAGTAGAATCCTGTCTTCTTCCTCTGTCCAAAGACATTTCTTGTGCTCATTCTCTGCCTTCATTTTCCCCTCTTGTATTGTTGTTGTTTTGCAAGAGAGAATAATAGAAAGACTTTTTATGGTTGTTGACATGCATATGGCCAAAACGTTCCTTGTCAGATTTTAGCAGCAGGGCCAGTGTGGCAGTATTAATCCTTTTTTTTTGTGGCAGTATTAACCATAGCTTTGGACCAATTTCTGTACCATTTTGTGACGATCGATGCACAAACTCATTCTTGTCTTAATTTTTTTTTTATGTCGAACTAAAAATCTAACTCTTAAACTATAGATACTTTTAAAAAAAGTTATACTATTAAATTAGTCAGCCTTCAATCATTCTTATGTTAATTAATGATATCTCCTTCTTTCTTTATATATGTAAGGTTATTTGCAACTTAGCACTCTTTTTTCTAAAAAAAAATGTTAACATATAATTATTTTTTAATATTTTGAAAAATATATTTTTTAAAAAATATTACTATTAAATGTGTAACATATGCTTTATACATGTTACATAAAAATGTCACATACGCATTTAACATATATATATATATATATTTTTGAACAAAGCGTTAGTTGTTAGAAGTTAGATTAGAGGGGAGGGGGAGGTGGAGTGGGGCTCGAAACCCCGACGTCCACAAAACCCTATGCGCCTATCACCACCACGCCATGAGGATGGGGCTTTATTTAATATATATTATGACATAACATAAATGTATCATAAATGTAATAATCAATTGCAATATATGACTATTTGATAATTTAATACCTATCAACAATTTGAAAAAAAATGTAATATGACCTAAATTTTGATAAACTGTATACTATAAGGCAGTCCTTCCTTTTTCAATTGTTAAATTTTATATCTTACAATGTCCTTAAAGAGGAGTTATCATTTTAACTATCAACTATTTCATAATTACATTTGAATTTCAATTGATTATTTTTTTTTTGAAGATATGAAACTCCTTAACTCCTTTTTGACTCGTGTAAAATTAGATTATATTATGTTGTATTTAATGAATTAAAAGAATATATTTTTACGATATTTTAACGATTTAATTCACAATATTAAAAAAATATAAATAATATTTATAAAACTTCAATTCTTATATTCACTTCCAAAATAAGATTAAAGCTAATGAAAAGATTTGAATGAGACGTGTACCATTAACATGATAGTAGTGTGACACTGAGGGGTCCATATGCAATTAGGTAATAGTAATTAATTAGTTAGAATTATTGACAGTTTGAAGGCCTCGTCCTATTCACCTCTAATGTGGTCATGAATTTGACTTTTCCCATTGAATTTCACATTGAGTAGTTTATGTCCATTCCAACTAGCCAGTACTACATGCATACAAGGCTGGATTTATTTGCCCCAGCCCAGATTTTGTTTTTCTCGCTGTATCTGGAAGCTGTAGGCTTTCCTGTTCTCCCTTTTCAGCAATGAAATGGCTTATTCTCAAAAAAAAAAAAAAAAAAGTACTACATGCATACAAGGACACTGAATTTAATGAAATTGTCCTATGAATTTGATTAAACCCATTCTGGGCTTTTCCTAGCTAAAGACACAATTGCTGTCCATTTATGATTTATCAAATGCATTTGCCTTTTTTAAAAACAAAATTTCATTGCAATACTAATTTATTTATTTATTTTGACCAAATTGGGGGGGTGGGGCGGCGCAATACTAATTTATTTTGTGGCTATGAGTACAACTCCATGTACATGTAAATTAACCTTTGTTTTTTTTTTTGTCAGTATGACGTTAATGATTTGTCCTTGAAAAATCATGGGAAAAAGTACTCTATACATCGCATTTCATCGAAATGTTTTTAAATTTACAGTTTTCTTCCTTTTTATGCGTCATTTTTCTTTTTTCTTTTTTCAAATTTTACATGGTTCAACATAAACTCCATCCTTTCTTTTTATTTGCATTTATACAGTATTTTTGTGATTATTTTGGTATTTTTTTTTACTTCAACTTTATATTTTATGAGGTTATTTTGTAGTGGTTATTTTTTTTATTGTTTTCTTGTTATTTTTTTTATTGTTTTGACGGTTGTTTTTTGTTGTTTTGGTTAATTCATTTTCAGTTTTATAAAGTCGTTGTTCTTTGGTTGTTTTTAGTTGTTTTGGTTGGTTCATTTTCATTTTTTTTGAACTATGTTTATTTTCAATTTTATGAGATTGTTTTTCTAGTTGTTTTTGGTTATTTTTCTGGTTGAAAGATAATAATGTCCTAACTTATTCTTTACAAAAGCTTCTTTTTTTTTTTTGAAAAGAGAAAGAAAGAGAAAGAAGGCAAACAATTAGAAAAAGTAAGAATCTTTGTAACTCCTAATTAACAATCAAGAAAAATGTAATAATATGTAAATGTGTGCATACTTCAATTTACTTATTGATGAGATTGAAGAAAAAGTAGAGTTATTAAAACAATATGATTTAAAAAAAATTAAGAAAATGAAAGATTTGCAGATAAAGAAAAAATAGAAAGAGAGAGGAGGAGGAGAAGAAGAAGTAAAACGATATGATTAAAAGAAAAAAAATGAACAGAGAAAAGAAAAAATGAAAAATTTACAGATAAAGAAAAAAAAAGAAAAGAGAGGAGAAGAAGAAAAAAAAAAATGAAATATCATGTTTTTGAAAAAGTTTTTCCTTTTATAGTTAGTTTTGAAATAGAATTTTATTTCACTATATTTTTGAAAATATTATTATTTTTATATTTTTGATGGGTCAATGATACTCATGATATTATTTTTAAAGCTAATGTTTTCAGCTTAAAAACATGAGCTAATTTATATCTGCTTATATCTATACAAATAAAATTAAAAATAATTGTTAAAAGTTGAGTAGTCTAGTGGTATAATTGATTTCAAAGCATATATTGGCTAAGGATTCAATTCTTACCTCTTCCTCCCCAAGTGGCTTGAAACATTAACTTTCACTACAAAGGGGTAAAGATTTTGTATCTTGTAAGCAATGCAAGCAACACAAGGGATTGTGAAGGAGAATTTTTAACTATAAATCAAACTTCTTTCTGATATTAGATCACATATTCTACTTCTGCAGTTTAATACAAATTATTGTTGGGGGTTAATCTATTACATTACACAATGGCCCTGTTGCCTATTTAGTGCCTTCTCATGGAATTGGATGTATAACCACCTTGCCAGTTGCTCTGTTTGTTTCAATGTATGAGAAAGCCTCAGCAACCTGTGAGAACTGAAATGACCCTCTAGGATCAATCACTGGCTTTATCTTCCCACTTTCCAAATACGGGTTCAGTTTCTTCAGAACATCTCCATTGGAAGTGACCACAAATCTAAAACCAGGGGGTGTCACTGCACCTGTTAACGCCACTACACTGCCCCCTTCTTTCACAGCCTTCACTGCCCTGTCGCATTGCCCTGTCACAAGGTGAAAAGAAAAAATAAAGTGTAATTTCGTGACTGCTTGAACTGAAAATTCTTGCCTACTCTAAATATATTACATGATGTTGTGATACATAGTGTATGTCATATTTTTTTTGGCCCTGAGTATATATCACACATCTAACTGTTGCGTGCAACACTCGAAGTTTAATATAATCTCTCCTTTTGAACACATTTTAGAGAGCAAAAGAACCTAAGGATGTTTAGAGATCATCAACTAAGTTCTCACTTTACCAAGCGGCTTGGCCGTTCTCTTTTTTTTTGAACGGAAAAATTATATCATTAAGAAACAGAGTCTGAGTACACATTTCTAACATCCAATTGAATTAGCTGTAAAAGCTTTGGATGAATATTAAAAGAACATGAAGACATAATCAGACTAGAGTCATTCTTTGTCAACCAATCAGCAACCTTATTTGCTGAGCGAGGAATAAAGCTAATGTTTAGCCGATTTCTTCTGCTAAGGATCTTCTTCATTTCATCTACAATAGATGCTATCTCCCAGGGAACTCTAAAATCACTTCCATTCAATATATTAACAGCCAATTGACAATCTGATTCCAAAATAAAGGGAATAGAAGGATGAAGCTCAGCAAATTTAATCCCTTCAAATAGGCCGTTCTTCGAAAACTATGTTGAAATCTACTATGAATTACTTTAAATTTTCTGACATTACTTTCCAGTATCTTGAATCTTTCGTTCGCACAGATACTGCACTAGTTAGAATCCAACTACATTCTTCAGGACTCTCAAAAATTTCTTATCATTTTTCACATTCAAGGGGAAGAGAAGGGTAAATGCAGGGGTTTGAACTACTTCAATTCTAAGGGCTGTATTTACGTTGGCTAGACAAGTGGTGGTGAAAATGCTACCACATCCCAAAATCAATAAATTACTCAAAATCTTACCAATTGCATCATAGACCACATCAAACTTTTCTGGCAAGTCTTCAAAGTTCTCTTTGGTGTAGTCAATAGCCAAATCTGCACCCAAACTCTTTAAAAGCTCCAAATTTCTAGTACTTGAAGTAGCAGCAACTTTAGAAGCGCCAAATACATGTTTCGCCAGCTGCACCAAGAACAATATTAAGGTTTTGTACACAAACTTGCATGTTGTGCAGGACAAATTTTTCTTTATGGTACTTAAATGTATCAAGTAATCATTTAGTGCCATATTCCAAGAATGAGTTTTAGTTGCACAAATATCATGTTCCTAAGTTCATTTAATGGTTGTATTAAGCATTTCTCATTCACAACAAGAAGTCAATGCATTGTATTGACATAGAACAAGACTGCATACCTGAATCACTAAGCTTCCAACACCACCAGAACTATTCAAGACAAGAATAGATTTACCAGCAGAAAAACCAGTCCTTTCAAGACCTTCATGTACTGTTTTAATGGCAAGAGGAAGAGAAGCAGCCTGTACAAAATCCAAATTCTTGGGTTTCAAGGCCAATAACTTCTCTTCAACAGCAGTATACTTAATCAACGACCCAAATTGTTTAGGCCCTTCCAATGCTTTCTCATTTATGTCACCGTATACTTCATCCTCCTCCTCCAGTTCCTTCATTTTGCTCCCAACTTTTACCATTACCCCAGCAACATCATATCCTGGAATAGTCTTTTGAGTAAATAAAAAAAAAATAAAACAGAACCCTTGTAGCCAATTACTATCACAAATCAATTAATGCAACTAGAAAGTAAAAAGGTTATGATATTTATCCTTAATTTCGCAATTTAGGGTCCTACAAAGAAAATGCATTAGTGCCCACTAACTATATGGGGACAAAAAAAAATTGAAGTCACATTTTCTCAGCAACCAAATAGAGGAAAGAGGGAAAACAAGAGAGAAAATTCAGTACTGGAAGTGGAGAATCAGTGGCCTTAAACTTGCCCTGTCTTCTCTTGGCATCAACTAGATTAAGAGCAGCAGCAACAACCTTGATCAAAACCTGATCTTCTTTAACTTCAAGAATGGAAACTTTATCATCAAACTTCAAAACATCAACACCACCATAGTTTCCCATGCATTTATAACCCAAATCACCAAAGTGTGAAAAACCCATAAAATCTATTACCATTATGGTTTAATCAATGCTTCTTAACCTCAGTAACGAAACAGGTAGATATATTACCAGGTAATTCAGCAAGAATCATAGCAGCAGTACCACAATAGCGAAAAGTTTAGAATCTTAATAGAAAAACCAATCAAGGATGAGGGATTTGGAGAGCAAAAGCTTGTGTTGAGATGGTGAAATTAAGGAGATAAAGAAAATGGGTTGGGTGTAATTACTCTTGAAATGAAAAGGGTTTCTTGGGGATGATTAAGAAGAGAAAA
>CATIWK010543803.1:0-11012 GCA_949634005.1 Mallotus japonicus
TCACTTCTGAAGGACCTTTTTTATGATTAATTTAGAGAAAACTGCATGTGGGAAATCAAAGATGTGATAAGCTATTACTCTGCACTGCTTGATGAATGATTATAAGTGCTAAAAGTTCACCTATATTTAAAGGCTATAAATGCATATGGAATCCTTGCTAGGTCTAGCCATGGTTCGAACTGAACGGTTCCGATTCTATAGTTTATGGAATCGGATAGTTTTAGTTCATAGTTTATGGAACTGAACTGAAACAATACCTTGGACGGTTCAGAGTTGGTTCCGATTCCAAACCGGATTTTGATCCTTTTTTATTATAAAAAAAATTATATATATATAAAAGTTTTATATTACCTTATAGATATTTGAATGTCATATTGACACTTAATTATATATTCTTATAAAAATAATATAGAATTAAAATTAAAAGAAGATAAATTTCAATTTTCTGTAAATAATTTATAATTTTTATTTTATCAAAATTATTTTATTTATATTTTAAAATAATTAAACAAAATATCCATTAATTTATTGTACATGTATTATGCAGATTCATAACCTTTTAATAAAATTAATATAAGTAGCTTTGAATAATTATGTTTATTATTTAAGTCAAAAAGAAAAAAAAATGCAATTCTTCTGTATAGTTGTTCCTGTTGTGGACATTTTTTAACTTATTATATTTAAGTTTTCTATGGACAAAGTTATCAATTAATTGAGGTTAATTTGAGTTAGTTAACTACTTCTATAAGATAATGATTTCAAATATAAATTTATTGAAAATGAATATTTCATGCATATTTATTATTATCTATCTCTAATCTTTTCATTAGGTAATCAGTTATTTTTATAAATAAAATTAAATGATTGTGACTTAAAAAATAAAAGCGAACAATTAGTGTGTATATATATATATATATAATTAAGCCCGGTTTGGAACCAGAATCACTGGTTCACGGTTCAAAATTTTTAAACCGACCCTAAACCGGTCTTCCTTCAGTTTCGAGCCAATTCAGGGGCCGAATCGGCCCTTGGCCATGCCTAATCCTTGCATCAGATGAATACAAAATGTAGTGATGACTTTGGTACAATCATACAAAAATATAGATGACACTCCTAAACCAACATGAACTACTTCACAAGATTATAAGTTTTAAGTTTATCAATCTCTCAAGAAACTTTGTACACTACTGATAACCAAGCCCAAACTTGACATCAAAAGCCCACTAGAAAACCTAAGCCATTACCAGGCTAGCCACCTTAGAGGACCAAAAAGCCCAGTACATTAGAATGCCCAAAATAAGGAGAACATCTTCTTCTCCAAGCCTGGCCACCTACGTCACTAAAACTTGACAAATAGTACAAGTTGATGAGGTAAGCATAGACAATCACACTTGACCAACAAAGGCAACCACGTCGAGAGCCACAACGGTACAATAACACCGACAGCTCTCTAAACAGGCCACGCCAGACCAAAAGTAATGCCCAACCTTACAGAAGGCGATAGAGACAGTCATGTGATTTGTACAACACTAGCTAAGCTTCTCATGCATACCAAAGAGTAAGTATATGAGGAACAGACCAAGTAAGTGAGAAACCAAGTAACCCATCTCTTAAAGACTCTCCTCTACCTTCTCTAGTTCTATATACTAACTTGACTATCAGAGTCAGTTCGCCGGGACATATATATATAATATTATATTCAAATATCTATAAGGTAATGTAAAACTTTTATATATAATTACATTTGTAGAAACCCTAGTAAGGCGCACATAAAATTCGTTAAAGTTCAAAACTCTCATTCTCGATTAGCAGTAGACTTTATCAATTTGTTAGTTATTTTTCCTCTCTATACCTAATATACCTCTCTATTTTAGGCCACGACCGCCGCTGCCTGAAGAAACTAGAGGAGTGCATTAACGATTTTGAGTTCATCGATTTGCTTCTTTTATTCCCTTAATACCTCTTGGTAAAACTTAATCTCATCCTTGCCAAGGAATGTCTTCCTCATATCTGTCAACCAGTGCTAGAGAGATTGCAAATGGCTGAATTCGTACAGACCCTAGTGCTCTAAAACATGATCTCTGAGAAACTCAAGGCAGTAACAAAAACACTTAGTCTCTTTTCCCAGATACCGAAGCTTTTCCAATGGAAGAGGGAATAAGCATATATTATCAAAAACAGCGGTAACATCCTTCCCCTTACCTAGGTCGTCCTCCCCCTTCCATAGGTCTCTCAGTTCCATTTTATATACACGTTAATTTTAAATAATTTAATTAATACTACAATGGTTAAGACATTGAGGTTGATAGTGTGTGTAAGCTTATATCAAAGTTATTCAAACAATTCGTCAAAATTAAATTCGTACCAAAATTTAAGTTTCGTATTTATGCTATGGGTCCGCAATTGATTTTTATTGTTGCTTATAAATGTAATTTTATCTCTGTTAAATAAAAAAAAGAATTAAAAATTAGTATCAAATGTTGGACCCTTTTTAATTAATTAAGAAAATATCAAAACATTGGTGCCTAACTAGGGGTGGCCACGTGCTAGTTTGGGCCCAGTTACAATCGATCCGAAACCAAGGGAAGACTGATTTAGCGCCAGTTCAAATTTTTTTGAACAGTGAACTGGTGGTTCCAAACCGGATTTATATATATATATATATATCAATTGTTAGTTTTTATTTTTAAGTCACAATTATTTAATTTTATTTTTAAAAATAACTGATTATCTAATGAAAAGATTAAAGAATAAATATAGATAATATAATTTTGATTTAATTAATGGATATTTTGTTTAATTATTTTAAAATATAGATAAAATAATTTTGATAAAATAAAAATTGTAAATTCTTTGCAGAAAATAGAAATTTATCTTCATTTAATTTTAACTATATATTATTTTGATAAAAAGATATAATCAAGTGTCAATATGACATTCAAATGTCCATAAGGTAATATAAAACTTATATATATATATAAAATTTTATATTCAAATATCTATAAGGTAATATAAAACTTTTATATATAATTACATTGTAGAAACCCCGGTGAAGCGCACACAAAATTCGTCAAAGTCCAATACTCTCATTCTTGATTAGCAGTAGACTCTATCAATCTGTTAGTTATTTTTCCTCTCTATACATAATATACCTCTCTATTTCAGGCCGCGGCTGCCTAATGAAACTGTAGGAGCGCATTAATGGTTTTGAGTTCATCGATTTGCTTCTTTTGTTCCCTTAATACCTTTTGTTAAAACTCAGTCTCATCCTTGCCAAGGAATGTCTTCCCCATATCTGTCAACCAGTGCTGGAGAGATTACGAATGGATGAATTCGTACATACCCTGGCGCTCTTAAACATGATCTCTGAGAAACTCACGGCAGTAGCAAAAACACTTAGTCTCTTTTCCCAAATACCGAAGCTTTTCCAGTGGAAGAGGGAATAAGCAGATATTATCACAAATAGCGGTAACATCTTCCCCCTTCCCTAGGTCGTCCTCCCCCTTCCATAGGTCGCTCAGCCCCATTTTATATACACGTTAATGTCTTATATTCGTCAAAGTCACAGTTTCCATCATTTAACCATCGGTAGCACTTGGCCAGTTCTTATAAAAACTCAAGTGAAGGCTCAAAATCACTTGCCTGATCCATATGCATGTTTTATTCTTACTCTGAGACACTCACAACATAAACAAAAAAACTCGCTCTTTTTTTACATATACTAAAATTTTTCCATTTGAAGAGGGAGTAGCCCGATATTAGCACATATAACTAGACCTTACCAAGGGCTGATTTTGGCTCGACACTGGCCCAGTCAAACTCGGGCTTGGAATCGGCCCTAAACCTTAAGGGAAACCGGTTTCGATTCCGAATCTCTAAATTTAAAAAAAAAAAGAAAATTTTTTTTAAGTTAACCATTGGAGGGCGGCTGTTAAAGACTACTTGGTTGGGGGACGGGGGGACTTAATGCATTCACAAAAAAAAAAAAACCCTAAAATAGTGACGAAGTTAATTACATTTTCGCTCACAAAATTTGTCAAGTCCAGAACAAAATCAAGTTCTCATTTCATTATTAGATATTGATTATCAGTATCTACTATATTAATCTATTGTTATTTTTACTTTTTATTACTAATATACCTCATGTCTTTTTTAGGCCACAGAGTTTCGCTGTTGTCTGCCGATACTGGAGGAGTGCGTTAATCGTCTTGATCTCATCAATTTGCTTGTTTTGTTCACTAAATAGCTCTTCATAAAATTCAGTCTCATACTTGCCTATGAATCTTTTTCCCATATCTGTCAACCAGTGGTTGACAGATTGAGAATGGCAGAGGCCATACAGAGCCACTCTACTTTTAGCCATAATCTCCGAGACACTCATAACAAGAATAAAAACTCACTTTTTTTTTCATATACTAAAATTTTTCCATTTGAAGAGGGAGTAGGCTGATATTAGCGCATATAATTAGACCCAGCCAAGGGCCAATTTTGGCCCCAAAACCGTCCCTAAACTATAAGGGGAATCGGTTTGGGACCGATTCCTCCCATCCCCAAACCATGAACCGTCGGTTCCAGTTCTGAATCACCAAATTAAAAAAAAAATTAAGTTAACCATTTTTGGGGGGGAGGGGGGGGGGGTGCAATGCACTCACAAAAGGAAACCCTAAAATAATGACAAAGTTAATTACATTTTTCGCTCACAAAATTCGTCAAGTCCAAAAACAAAATCAAGTTCTCATTTCATTGTTAGATATTGATTAGCAGTATCTACTATATTAATCTATTGTTATTTTTACTTTCTATAACTAATATACCTTATGTCTTTTTTAAGCCACAGAGTGTCGCTGTTGTCTGCCGATAATCATTTTGATCTCATCAATTTGCTTTTTTCTGTTCACTCAATAGCTCTTCATAAAATTCAGTCTGCTGTTTGCCGATAATCATCTTGATCTCATCAATTTGCTTTTTTTGTTCGCTCAATAGATCTTCATAAAATTCAGTCTTACCTTGCTTATGAATCTTTTCCCATATCTGTCAACCAGTGGTTGACAAATTGAGAATGATGGAGGTCGTATAGAGCCACTCCACTCTTAGCCATAATCTCTGAGACACTCACAACAGAAATAAAAAAACTTACTCTTTTTTCCTATATACTAAATTTTTTCCATTTGAAGAGGGAGGAGGCCGATATTAGCGCATATAACTAGACCCGGCCAAGGGCCGATTTTGGCTCAAAACTGGCTTGGTCAAACTCGAGCCTGAAACCATTCCTAAACTGTAAGGGAACCTGTTCCTCCCATCCCCGAACCATGAACCGCTGGTTCCAGTTTCGGTTCCGAATCGCCAAATTTAAAAGAAAAATATATATTTTTTTAAATTAACCATTGGGAGGGCTGTTAACGACTACTTGGTAGGGGGAGGGCCCAATGCAATCACAAAAAGAAACCTTAAAATAGTGAAGAAGTTAATTACATTTTCACTTACAAAATTCGTCAAGTCTAAAAACAAAACGAAGCACTCATTTCATTGTTAGATATCGATTAGCAGTATCTACTATATCAATCTGTTGTTATTTTTACTTTCTAACTAATATATCTCATGTCTTTTTTAGGCCACGAAGTACCACCGCTATCTGCTGATATTGAAGGAGTACGTTAATCGTCTTGATCTCATTAATTTGCTTTCTTTGTTCACTCAATTGCTCTTCATAAAATTCCATCTCATCCTTGCCTATGAATTTTTTTCCCATATCTGTCAACTAGTGGTTGACAGATTGAGAATGGCGGGGATCGTACAGAGCCACCCTGCTCTTAGCCATAATCCCCAAGACACTCACAAAAAAAATTAAAAAACTCACTCTTTTTTTTTCTATATACTAAAATTTTTCCTTTTGAAGAGGGAGTAAGCCGATATTAGTGCATACAACGGTAGCATCTCCCCCTTGCCCTTGGTCACTCAGTCAATCATATTTCCTTTTTATATACACGTTTATTATTAGCATGACTACACGACCACTATAAGTAGGAAAAGGTAACATATTACTTTTTTCTAGTTTACAAGTAGAGCAATCAAGAGACAAACTATTAGCAGGGCACTGATTTTTATTGCCAAGTAAACCATGCTTCATCAAATGAGACAAAATGACATTGTTTGGATGGTCCAACTGTCTATGCCAAATGCCAGTCTTATTTTCAACACTAATAGAAGCCAAAGATAAAGCTCTAGGAATATTAAGCTAATAATTATCACATATTAATTTATTTAATTTAGTTTAAGTATAGTTGTTCCATCCATAAAGACAAAATTGGAAAATTTAATGTTTTACTATTAAAAATTGATGTATAATGATGTTTTGGGATTTAAATTGGAAACAAATGAAATATAATTATCTTGTTGAACTCTTTTTTTTCTCTCTCTTATGTGTTTCCTCCAAGAATCTTCAAGATTCAGGGCTATCGTTGGCAATTTCATAACCACCGGCAGCCTTACTCCTTTCTTTTTTTTAGTCTTATATAATTTTAGTGTTGATAAATAACCTTTTGTCTCCCTTCGTTGGCTTTTATCTACTCTTTTTGGGTTTTTTAAACACAACTTTGATGTTGTTAATAAAGCTTTGAATACCTGGAAAGCTTACATGAACATTCGGGATACAGATGATGAGAGGAGAAACTCTCAAGCAGGTAAGCAGCAGTCTATGTGGATTGTTCCCCCAATAGATTTCTTGAAATTTAATGTGGATGCTAGTTTTAGCCAACAATCTCGACAGACTTTGTTCGAGACTACAAGGGAGAAGATGAAGGATGGTTACTGCTTCTTTAGAGAGGCTCAGTGCTGGTTGCGGAATCTCTGGCTTTTGTTGGCTGCTGTGATGCTTGCAAAATGGAGGGAGATTCATATAGCTCTTTTGAAGCATACCATCAACAACTTATTGCAACAATAAATGGGCAGAATACAGAGATCCTCTGGAAATTCTAGTTGGCAAAAATGTATCTATTTTTATTAAGGCTTAATACATCCACAGCCCTCTGAACTTGGCAAGTTTTACCACTTTGACACCCATACTTACATTTTTGTCATTTAGACACCTCAACTTGCCAAAAACCTAATTTATAAACCACTTTCTATTAAATTAAAGAATCAGTGGAGCGCGTGTTTTTGCTCACGCTGACTAGGATGCTAAACATAAGACACTTGTCAATGGGTAAAATAAAAAAATAAAAAAAAGCTTAAAAATGTGAAACAAATAAAAACCTACTTTCTTGTTCAAAATCAGCGTTTTTTCAGCCACCACCACCTCCCTCGCCCTTCACCATCACCCTTGGCCCTTCACCTGACTCCAGCCCTCGCCCTTCACCATCACCCTTCGCCGTTCACCACCATCATCCACCATCACCGTCACCATCACCGTCACCATCCATCACCTCTTCATGGCTTTACAATCAATTGGTAGCGACGGAGAAAACGAGCTGCTTGCTAGAAGGAGAAGACGATTGTCACGCGACACTTGCTTGGCGGAGAAGACAAGTTAGAAACCCTAATTTTGGAGCAATAATGGAGCTTCAAGTTTCCCCAAATTAGAATCCCTAATTTTGATTAATCTCTCTCAAATCACCCAATTCTCTAAACTTTGTGTATTCACTGTTGAAACCATCTTACTCTTCTCACAAATCAAAAGTAGATATTGGTTCGGTCCTTTTGGCCAATTCCTGCTTTTGCTAAACCCATCTTACTCTTCTTACAAATCCGCCTCCAAACGCCATCACAAATCTGCCTCCAAACGCCATTACATATTATTATTATTATTATTATTGAATTAATTTTCTATTATTGCTGATGAGGAGAACATTTGGGCATAAGCGGCAGCAACAATATTTGCGCACCATGTACTGCTACATGGGTTGTTGGCTGTAATGAGGAATGTGCTAAAATGCTAATCTGAGGCTTTATGTTTTTCTCTCTTTCTTGAAAGATCCCATTTTGTAAGTTTTTTCTTGATTTCTTTTCCATTGTAATGTTTAGCTTTTGCTGTTGTAGTTATTGAAATTCTAACTTTGATTTATTGGTTTACTTGCAGAGTGCTTTAACAGAGCTCCCATTGTTGTTTAAGAGTTTGGTTTTGTTTCAAGAAAGTTTTTTTTTATTACTATCTTTGCTTCTAAAAAAGAATTGGGTCATCTTCAAAAGAACAAGAAGATTGATTCTTTAAGTAAATTTTGATTGTATAAAGAGAGAAGTTTAGATACGTAGCACAAGAAGATTTGGTTTTGAACATGACTGTAGCATTACTATGGATTGCCAACCCCATTAAAGAGGTTTCCAATTCTTTTGGGTTCCTCCATTCAGTCAGGGTTTTGGATTCATCAAAATTTGGTTTTGTAGATCGAAGTTTGACGTTTAATGGAAGAGAAAATAAGGGTAAGAAGCATAAATGGGAGTCAAGTTCAGTGAATATTGACTTAAGGAATCATTGCATAGGTAGTGGAAGCAAATTGCCTGTAATATCAAGCATGATAGCTAGTCCAGCAAGAGAAATGGCTGTTTCTTTAGAGGAGAAGGTATATAATGTGGTTATGAAGCAAGCAGCGTTGGTTAAAAGGCAATTGAGGCCTAATGGTCAGGATCTTGACATGTGAAACCATATATTGTTCTTCCTAGAACTTCAGGATTGTTCTTTCAGAAATTTTCTTTTCCCTTTCTATCTCAAGAACTTTGCTAATGACCCTAGAAAGGCGAAGAGCTATCTGGGCAATATATGGCGAGTAAAATAATCTTTGGTTCTATTCCATGCTTTTTTTACGATGAATATAAAACGTATGCTTATGGTTTTCTTCTAAGGAAGTTGGTGCATATTGGTTCCTCTTCTAAGAAATAAAATTTTGAGGTCCTGACATTTCCAACCTCTAATCAATGCCCCATTTTGCAGGATAAAATTAGTTTTCTTAATGAAATTAATCAGACCTTTCAATGAATAGAAAATTGGCATATTCTACCATTAGAAGATGAATGACCAGTCTAAATGTTCTCTGCACTTGATAGAACAAGAAAAGCAAATGTTTTCATATTCTGTTTCTCATGATGTTTTCTGCACTTGTAATGTGGTGTAGGAGGACAGATGAGCTTGTTGATGGGCCTAATGCTTCACACATAACTCTAACAGCTTTAGATAGGTGGGAAGCAAGGTTGGAAGATCTTTTGAAGAATTGGAAGAAAAAGAAGAAGATGATATCAGTTAATGAAGGAGTGAAGAAGATGATGGTGATAAATAGTTAAAACGTCCCGTTCTACATTGAGCAGCTTCATTTTTTTTTTCCATTTCATGCGCTCCTTAGCGTTTAATCACACGTATATGCCACATCAGCTGAAAAAGTGTTTATAAATTAGGTTTTTGGCAAGTTGAGGTGTCTAAATGGCAAAAGTGTAAGTATGGATGTCAAAGTAGGGGTGTGAATTCGGTCGGTTTTGGGGGTTTTTTTGACCGAAAACAGAATTAACCGAACCAAAAAAAACTAAAACCGAACCGAACCAAACCAGAAACCGAACCGAAATAATTGAAATTTTCAAAATAAAAACCGAACCGAACCGAAATAACCAAAATTTTAAAAAATATTAATTATTTTTATTTTTTATTACATTATTCTAATATTTTAAAAATTAAAAAAATAAAAAAATTAGTAAAATTCGGTTAACCGATTTTCTAAGTATAAAAACCGAACCGAACCAAAAATTTGGTCGGTTCAGTTCGGTTCAAAAATCGAAAATGTTAAATAAACAAACTGAAACCGAACCGAACCGATTCGGTTTTTGCACACCCCTATGTCAAAGTAACGAAACTTGCCAAGTTCAAGGAACTGCGGATGTATTAAGCCTTTTATTAATCATCCTTCTTGAACTGTAAACCAACCTGATGAGTTGGCTAAAAGACTCTATAATGTCATTGTAAGTTCCGTTCAATAATGAGAATGTGTCGTTCAAAAGAAATATAAAAATTTTTCTCAATTCTTTTTTGATATAAGAATTAAATTATTAACCTATTAATGTTTTAAAAGAGAATTATACCATCAGAATACTTATTCTTTTCATAATTATTCCTAACATACACAAACATATATATATATATATATATGTATAGGATAGATTTATTCATCATTATGATTTTTCCTGCAAGAATCATACGTAGAGCAACAATTTATTCATCATTTCGGCTGGCAGACTAGGATTTAATCATAATGCCATTTCAGTTCAGGAAAAAAAAAAAATCATATTGCCATTTGCACGAGTCCCCTAGGAAAAAAAAAACAATATAAAATCATAATGCCATTTATACGAGTCCTGCAGGGAATAAAAAAAAAAAAACAACATAGTAGTATTGGGAACAGGGTTGAATTGTTATTATCCAGTTGCAAAAACTATTGAACTATGTCTTAACATGCAGAAACCGTCCTCATTTTTTTGCGTATCGCCTTGTAGCATTGTAGACTACACAGTGGGAGTTTCGACTTTGAATCCCTGTACTTGTATGGATTAGTACAGGATGGACCAGCACACTTCTCACGCGGTGGAGGGTAGCTGAAATTTCCACATGGTAAATCATCAGGCATGAAGACTGGCAAAAGAATGCAGCATGACTAGATATGGATAATGAATACTGAACAGGCTAGTGGTCAGACTCAATCAGGTGAATAGCTAAATGGCAATGACAAAGCATGCGCAATCTTGTTTCCTCAGAAATTAACTCAAAGGGAACCCAATATATCTGAAAACTAGAGTTTAGGCCACCCTCTACCCTTATTTTCTGCAAAGGGGAGGGAGAGATGACTTGCAAATAAATTTTGTACCTGCAAGGCTTGGGGTCAAATATGCTAGGCAAGCCGATCTCATTGGGGAATGTTACAACTGTTCCTGAAGGACCCATGACCCATCTAACATGGTCTGCTGTAGGCATCATAGCATTTGCAGCCCTCTCCTGGAAAAGATTCAAATGCATCAATACTCATGTATAACGGTTGAAGACG
>CATIWK010544087.1:0-12174 GCA_949634005.1 Mallotus japonicus
AAAAAAAAAGAAAAGAAAATTGTTCTCTCATCTATTTCTCAACTAGCTAGCTAGTGTACATGCAAATAGGAGCTTAAATATAGCAATCATTTCTAAAATGAAAAACTCATAAAGGTTCAAAGGTTTCAAACAACTTTAGCCACAAAAGAAAACTATACATGTCTTCTGTACCTAGTACAAAACACAGCAAATGCCATTAGTTAGCTGGTCCTTTTCGCATGAGGCACTTCATAATTTGTTAACTTTTGAGTGGTTTTAGCTGTCATTATCATTCAAATTAAAATTATATTCTCTACAGATTCTCCAGGAAACGTCCACAACCATTGGCTAAGCTCTAATATTCATTTTGCACAGAAGTAGAAATGATTTCCAGTCCACTTTTGCTCTTTATTGACATTTTATGTGGTCTTTACAACACTCTTGAGTAATGTGACTATTTTGGGCTATGTTAATTCCCAAAAAAAAAAAAAAAAAGACTATTTTGGGCTATGTTTCGTGTTAGGTTTTGAATTAAGTTATGAGAAATTCAAATTGAATTTGGACAAGAAAAATATAATTTTGGAGTCAAATTTTAACATTTTTTAAATAAATTTATTTGTTGGCAAAATTTTGAAGGTACGTATATAAATACAAGAATTTTCAAGAAACTAAAGATAAAATGTGGTGGAAGCTACGAAGTTAGCAATACAAGACAATTTGCGATTTGAAAATTTAAATGGTAGTTAGATTTTGATGTGAAAATTATATGATGTGGGAATAACATCAAAGAGATTTGATGTGGGAATTACATCAAAGAGCTTTGATATGAGAATAACATCATCAAGGGGTTTTGACTACCAATAACATAAGAGGAGGCTAGGGTCTTTAGAAAACACCTATCTGAACTTCTTTTATTTTTTTCTAGGTTTTTAGAGAGGATTTCTTCTAGGGTTTCTAAAAGAGGGTTTCCTCTAGGATTTCTAGAGGAGTGTTTTTCTTCTAAGGTTTCTAAAAAAGTGTAGAGGAGTGTGTATTTCTTTAGTTTATGTGAGAGGGTGATACAAAATTGTGGGTTTAAGTTTAATTAATTTAAGGAAAATGACAATTTGTTATATTGTGATTTTATCTTATATATATAGTGAATAATTTGTATTTTTTTTTGTGGATGTAAGCAATTGAAGGTTGAACCACATAAATTTTATGTGCTCTTAATTTTATGTATATAGTTTACTTTAAAAAAAAAAAAACTGATTTCCACAATTTAATTTGCATTGCACATAGTACAACTAAAATTTAAATTAAATGTTCCTATAAAAAAAGATCAAATTTAGTGAAAGGCCCTAGAGAGGGGTGAATAGAGCAAATTTTTAATTTTGAAAGAGATTAATAAAAATTAAAAATAAAAGGAAAAGATTAAGGAGTAAGAGATAAAAATGTTTAACACAAGCAAATTAAGGAGTTCGGTTTCTTAATGAACTTACATATCAGGATTTTCAAACCTACTTGAATCTTATTTACCAAGATTGTTACAAGTGTTTTTCAAGGTTTAACACTAAACATTTACAATTTGAGTTTTCAAGACTCACTCACAACCTTCCACCAAGTGTTTTCTAAACTCACACTTAAACCTATTCCCCAGTCTTTTGAAGGCTCACACTTAAATCTTTTCATAAGAGTTTTCAAGGCCAACTCACAATTTTTTACAATATGTATTTTTACAAGGGCCCAACACTAAACCAATCTTACAAATCAAGTGTTTTCTAAGGCTAACTCTTCAACCTCTAATGAACTGGATCCTCACTACCCTTAGCTTATACCTAAGAAAAGAGTAGAAGAAGAATCATATCACTAATCACACATCCAATACTCAAGAGTTGTATATACAAAGAAAATTGGAAGTTACAAAGCTTAATTCTTCATAATAAATTCTCAACAACTCATGTGTAATTCTGTCAACCTTTTAAATGTTAAATCAATGAGTATTTATATCTTAGAGGTTGAAAACTAGCTGTTGAAGACTTAAAATTTTTGCTCCACTCATCATTCTATTCATTAAATGCTCCTTTAGCTTTTTGGAGGATTCAACATGATCATGATCATGAGGATGCATGTCATGATTGTGTGGAATAAAAATATAGTTGTTGCTTATACAAACTAGCTGTTAGGAGTTGTAAAGTGAAGGTCATGAGCTTCCTCACGATTGTGAGGAGGACTACTTTTATTTGCTCTTCAAGCTTTTGGAATTTAAGATCATAAATAGATTATAATGATCATGATAAAGCTCATGAGGAGCATTGTCCTCTTAAACCTTGGCTTCACTTGGCTCTTTTAGGATCATGAAAATGCTCACGATTGTAATGGCACTTGTAAGCATCCTTGTCTTTATATTTTAGACACGTTTTTTGTTTTATAACTTCATCCAGTAAGTATGCCATTAATCCTAACCAATATATTAAACACACATGTTAGCAAAAAAAAAAAAAGACTAGTAGAATAAAAAAAATCAAGATTGATCATGCAAAGAGTCAAATATCTAGAAGTCACAAGGACTCCTCACAATCTTGGTCACAATTATGAGGAGCGTCACAAGCCAAAAGAGAGCCAAATTCATGTCGTCTGAAGTGGCAGTGCCCCTCATAGTCTCCCTCACGGTTGCGAGCATCACCCTCAAGATCATGAGAATCCCAATCATGATCCTGAGCAAGTAAAATCCAGGTGAAGAAAAGTAGTAGCGTTGTTTATGGTCCCAATCACGGTCATGAACAAGATCGTGAGCTTTACTGCATCAACTTGATAACTTTTGTAATGGCTATTCCAGAGCTCCAACGACTATAAAATTAGAGGTCACGATCATGACACCTCCCCTCATGATCATTAGCATTAGAATTCCTGCAAAAGAGAAAGAAACATTAGATGAAGATGAAGGTTTATTGGGGACTAAAATCAAATCCCCAATAACTATATTTTGGCCTGTCCATTATAAACACAAGCTTAAGACATCATTGAAGAATTAGAGATTTTGAGGAACAAAATTATTATGTAAAAGTCATTGCAATAAATTTGTTTCTTTCACATTTTTCTTTTGCACATTCTTTACTTATAAATAAACTCTTGTTGAGTTTTTGTGTATCCTTCTTGTGAGAGTTGAGTGAGTGTTAGAGGTATAATTCTTTCATCTACTCATTCTTTGGGGTTGAAGAAGTGGGTAGTGAGGTTCTTTCTCCTTAGGTTATTGTTGATCCCTTGAAAAATAACTTACTGTAAAGGTTTTAAGTTAGCTTTAAAAATTAAATTGAAAAAGTTTAAGTGTGAGCCTTGGAAATACTTGGAAATATATTTAGTGTAGGCCTTAAGAAAAACACTTGTAAAAGTTTGTGAGTGGGCCTAGAAAACTCATTGTGTAAAGGTTTAATATTGAGCCTTGAAAAATACTTGTAACAATCTTGGTAAATAAAATTAGAGTGGGTTTGAAAATCCTAACTTGGGGATAAGTTAGGTGGAACGTAGGATTGATTATAATCTAAACTCCTTAAATTGTTTGTATCAAACTTATCCTTCTTGATCTTATTCTTGTTCATATTCATTCTTCCTAAATCACCTTTTATTTCCCCTTTAATGTTTCAATTTTTCTATGAACCTCAATTAGCCTTATTCACCCTCTTTTAGGGCTCCAACACTTTTATTTTTCCCCTCTTTTCCTTTTTGCTCATCTTCTTTTTACCTCAAGATAAGCTTATGAGTGAGAAACTTACCTATAAAGATGTTGGTTGAAAGCTTGGAAAGATCATGAGCTTCCTCAATAAAAGCTACTCTTGATTCCCAATCCTTCTTTGGTAGCACCCTTAAGATTTTAATGTTGACTTATTCTTTGTAGTGGTGTTTGCCTATCTTTTCCAAGATTGTTAAGAGAGCAGTCAACCTATTGGTCATCTCGGTTATGGACTAATCAGGTTTCATATTAAATAATTCACACTACAACAAAAATTAGAATTTGAGACATAAGAGAAATGTCACAGAAAAATAAAAAAAAAATCACTAAATAGTTATTATGAAAAAAAAAATCGTCGCTACTGGCATGGCAATAGCCACATCACAAATAGGCTTTTATGATGAATTTTAGAATTCGTCTCTAAATATTTTTTATTTGAGATAAAAAAAAATATATGTCCCAGAATATCTGAAACCAACCATATGAAAAGTAATAAGAGACGAATAGTTTTATCTCTACAGAGTTTATTTAGTGATATTTTTATTTTTAAGACGTTTTTGTTTTCATCTTAAAAAAATAAGTTATTAATTACATTTTAATTTTTCGTCTTAACTATATATCACTTATTAGTGACATTTTTATTTTTCTGAATGTCTCAAAATAAATCGTCTCTAATTCTTAATTTTATAGTAGTGTCACACTCATAGACATAGAGTTGAATTTTCCTTGATCTCACTTGGATGTTACCTTCATAGAGATTTTTCAAGGTTTCCCATATTTCCGTTGCCATAATGCAATGTTGAATCTTGTTTGCTTCCTTCCTTGACATGAAAGCAATTAGAACCAATATAACTTTTTTATTCTTATGATTTTCTTCATTTTTCTCTTGAGTCTATTTTTTTTCCCTTTGAAACTTGAGTGCCTTCCACCTTTTTCATGGAAGGGTTCTACCCATCTAAGATCACATTGCATAATTTAATAGGATCACTATCCAGGTTAAGCTCTTTTTAGTGTTTCTAAAAGGGGTGGTCACTACCATCAAAAAAAGGTCTCTAGATTTGAAAAGAAATGAATTCACTCCCCCTAAAATCTTGAATTCTAACAACTAAGTACCTAGAACCTAAGTTCTGATACCAATTAAAAGGCCCTAGAGGGGTGAATAGGGCTAATATAGAGTTTTAAAAGAGATTAAAAAAATTAAAAATCAGAAGAAAAGATTAAAGAGTAAGAGATAAAGAAGTTTGACATAAGAAATTTAAGGACTTTGGTTAATTAATGAATCTGCATCTCCACCTAACTTATCTTCAAGTTAGAATTTTTAAATCCACTCCAATCATATTTACCAAGATTGTTACAAGTATTTTTTCGTGACTCAACACTAAACCTTTACAATTTTAGTTTTTAAGGCTCACTCACAACCTTCCACCAAGTATTTTCTAGACTCACACTTAAACATTTTCCCAAGTGTTTTCAAGGCTCACACTTAAACCTTCTCACAAGAGTTTTCAAGGCTAACTCACAACCTTTTATAATATGTGTTTCTTCACAATGGCTCAACACTAACCCAATATCACAAATCAAGTGCTTTCTAAGGCTAACACTTCAACCTCTAGTGAACTAGATCCTCACTACCCTTATCTTATATACAAGAAAGGAGTAGAAGAAGAATCCTATAATTAATCACACACCCAACACTTAAAAAGTTCTATATACAAAGAAATTGAAAGTTATAAAGCTTAGTTCTTCACAATAAATTCTCAGCAATTCATGTGTATTTATATCAACCTCTTAAATGTTAAATAAATGACTATTTATAATGTGGAGGTTGAAAACTAACTATTGGAGACTTAAATTCTTGTTCCATTTATCCTTTTCTTCATTAAATGCTCCTTTATCCTTTTGCAAAATTGGACACGCTCACGATTGTGAGGATGCATGTCACGATTGTGAGGAACAAAAATGTAATTGTTGCTTGTACGATCTAGCCATTAGGAGTTGTAGAGTGAAGGTCTTATGACTGTGACTTGGACTGTGAGAAAGGACTGCCTTCATTTGTTCTTAAAGCTCTTAGAGCCTTAGGATTATGAAGATCTGATCATGATCGTGATGGGCTTCCTCACAATCATAATGGAGATCATGAGGAGCAATTTCCTCTTAAACATTGGCTTCACTTGACTCCTTTAAAATCGTAGGAATGCTCACGATTATGATGTCACTCATGAGCATTTTTGTCTTCATGTTTTGGACACATTTTGAGTTTCATAACTTCAATTATTAAGCATGCCCTTGATCCTAACTAAAATACATATTTAAACACATATATTAGCAATAAAAAATATGTTGTTAAAGTGAAAACCAAGGTCAATTTAAGATTGATCAACACATTGATCATGCAATAGGTCAACATTTAGGTTATTCCAGTTTTGACAAATTTTGAAAAAGAAGAAAGGTTATGAAACAATTTAATTACTTCATGAGTTAATTTTCTAAAACTTATTTCAATTTATTTTGGTTAGTTTAGAAATATTTAAATATTTTAAAAGTATTTATGTTAAGATATGCTTATAATTTTTAAATTTTGGAATTACTTTTGTAGAAATTCATTTTAATAATTAGATTATCATGTTGCAAATTCAAGTTTCATGTTCAATTTTTAAGTTATTTTTATTAAACCCTCCAATTTAGGCTATCTCTAGTTTTTTTAATTAATTATTCATTTATTAAAAAAAATTAAAATATATCTTGATAAAGAGATAATATAAATAAAAGTATAATTAAAAAAAGTATAAAAAAAAATTTCACAATCGTGAAATTTTGTCGCTATTATTTAGTCCTGTTGATAGAACTTGTTTAATGTATGTCATGGTGATCTGTAAATTCCACTTAATTAATGGCTTTGATTAGTTATAAATCGACTCTCTACTCTTTAAATGAGTCTGATTATAGAAATATTAACAGAATTTGCATGACAAGTAGATATCTAAAATACATAAAGGATACCATCCCATAAAAGGTAAAAAATTCATGAAGGAATATTTAAAAACTCACCCAAAAAACAGATAAAACAAACATATTAGAATTTTGAATTTATTAAATATAAAATACAAAATAAAGTAAATAAAATAGAAAAATAATAAAAAACTACAATTGATTTAAATTTATTGCTAGTGGTTGAAAACCAAAAAAAAAAAAAAGGTATATTGATGCCAAAAATCACAATCTTTTCAATCTTTTGTAAATTTATACCAAACTTTAAGACTTGGACAATCTAACCCAATTTGACAAATTATTTATAATTTTATCACAATTGATTTGATCAATATATGATATTTAAAGTGAAGTAGCTAATCTCTATTTTTATGAATTTTACATCCACATCATCTAAATACTAATTATAATAGTTAGTTAGACTTCAATCTCAATAATTTAAGAAAATATAAAAATGGGACTGAAAATTTTTATTTAATTTGTAAATACTATATTCACCTTTTTTTTTTTTTGCCTATTTTAAGTCTTCATATGAATGGGAGACTATAATAATAGATGTTAGTTAATTCACCTCAAACGTCACGTATATGTTTTATTTATTAATTCATTATCAAATTATAATTGTGTTAAAATTGTAAATAATATGTTAAATTATGTTAAAATTACAAATAATATATCAAATTAGACTAATTTTATCAAATTTTAAAGTTTGATATAAATATGTAAAAGGTCAAAAAAAAAATTTATGATTTTTTATACCAATATGCCAAAAGAAAAAAGAGACAAAAGGAGGGATACGATTTTATCTCTAGTTTATTGATCAAGTGAAATTCTATCTTATTTTTTCAAAGACTAATTGAATGACAATGGGATGAAAGATTGAGACCTTTACAGTCACATTTTTCATGTCTTCCACATGCCATTAATACTGTTTTTTTTTAATATATTATGTGTATAGATTTTCAAAATTAATGAATGCTGTCACCAAAAAATTGATGATCAATGTCCCACCAACCCACTAGTGCTTTGCTTTCCTTGGTGTAAAAACACTATCCCCCCCATCCCATGCCAATAAATTGGTTTCTTATTGATCAATCTGTGTGTGCTGGCTGAATCCTTGCTATCTTTGACAATTTCTTTTGATTAAATAGTAAGTTTAATCTTATGATCACCTAAAAGCCAAACATGTAATTTTTACAAGATTGGCCTTTCAAATCTTACAAATTCTATTTGATATGTTGAGTGCATATTGTAGGATGTAGTTAGTTGACATGGCCAAAATGTTCAAATTGGATTCTCATTTTGTTAAAAAAAAAAAAATTGAATTTTCATCTTTTGCAAAGGGACATATTTGACCCTAATATATATATATATATATATTGGTAAAATATCACTTAACATTATTTTTTATCCAAAAATTTTAAATTTAGGCTCTATTTGTTTGCGGAAAATATTTTATCTTTGAAAAATATTTTCTTTAAAAGATATTTTTCATAAAAAAATATTTTCTAATATTTGGCTGCAATACTAAAAGACAATAAATGAGGAGATGATGCATTAGAAAATAAAAAGAGAAGTAATAAATGATAAGAGAAGACATTGAAAAAAGTATTGGAAAATGATTTCTCATCCTTAGAATGAGAATGAGAAATTATTTTCTCTTATTTTGAAGTTTTTTCCTTTGACTAACAATTTATTTTATTTAATTTTTTTTTAGTAATTCAAACACTGAAAAAAAAATATATATTTTTAAAAGAATATTTTCTGCAAATAAACGAAGCCTTAAAAAAATAATCCAATATATATTACATGTAATACTTTTTTTTTAAAATTTTTCTTTTCAATGTTACAGGGTCTTTCCTAAGGCGGTGCTCATGTTATCGCCTTGACTTCTTGCACTTCCTAACCTCCCACTCCCACCGACTCCTTTTTTATTCACTTTTATTGCTCTTTTGATATCAGAATGCCTGACTTCTAAATCTCTCTATTCCACATTTTAATCAAATCACTTTTTTTTTTTAAAAAAAAAATTTTCAGGTGGGGAAGTATTGACGTGGGGTAAAGGCACATCTAAGCCGAGATTGTTTAGTTTCATACAATTAATTTATACTAATATAAATTATATAACTATGAATTTATTAAAGTATAAATTTATTAAATTATTTAAAGTATTAAATATTAAATTACTATTTATTAAGATTTAAATCATTATTAAAAATTAAATAATTAAATAATAATGATTTAAGATTTGTTTGTCGTGAGGTTATTCTTAGGTTGTTGTTGATAATTTTTTATATATTTTTTATTGTTATTTATGTTTTATGTTTGTTTTAAGTTGTTTTTCTTTTTAATTGTATTTTTTATTATTGTCAGGTTGTTATTAGGTTGTTATCCATATTTTATGTTTTTTTTAAATATGATTAATTTATATAAATATATATTATATATATAATTAATTTACATAAACAAATATTATATAAATATAAATTTATTCAAAATATAATTTTTTAATTTTTTAATTATTAAATATTAATAATGATTGAATGTTTAGTTGTCGTGAGGTTGTTGCTTTTTTTCTTTTCTGGGTTTTTTTTTTAGTTTTTTCAGTTATTATCCATGTTTTATGCTTGTTTTAAGTTTGTTAACTCTATTTTTTTTATTGTTGTTAGGTTGTTGTTCGTGTTTTATTATTTTTTTTAAATATAACTAATTTATATAAATATATATTATATAAATATAAATGGTATACATATTAATTTATTACAAATATAAATTTATTAAATTATCATTAATATTTAATAATTTAAATATTAATTTAATAATTGATAAATAAAAATTTAATATTTAAAAATTTCAATAATTTAATAAATGTATATTTTTATAAATTCATATTTATAAAATATATAGTTATATAAATTAATAAGTAATAAATCAATAAATAAATTTAAATTTATGTGATTTATATTTGATAAATTAATACATTTATATTTATATGATTTAAAAAAAGTATAAAACATAGACAACAACCATACAACGACCCATAAAACCAAAAAAATTAACAAACAACCCATCAACAACCTAACAATTACCAAATAATAATTTAACAACAACCTCACAACTTAATATCTAATAATTTAATATTTACTAATTTTTAACAAGTTGTGTTGCTATTTTTGAAGGTTTTTTTTGGTTGTTTTCTAATAGTTGTTAGATTATTGTCCATATTTTATGCTTGTTTTAAATATAATTAATTTATATAAATATAAATTATATAAATTTAAATTAATTTCTTAATTTATATAAATATAAATATATTAAATTATTTAAATTATAATTTATTAGTATTATTAAATTATTATTAATTATTAAATCATTAAATATCAAATTATTAAATATTAATAATAATTTAATATTTGGTTGTTGTGAGATTGATGCTAGAGTTGCTGTTGTTATTTTTTGGTAGTTGTTTGCTTGTTTTCCATATTTTATATTTATTTTAAATATAATTAATTTATAGAAAAATTTAAAATTATTTTTTATTTATTATTTATAAATATATATAAATATGAATTTATTAAATTATTTAAATTATTATTTATTTGTGTTATGTAGCATGCCTATATTTTGAGTGAAAAAAATGGAAAAGTTTCTTCGTATAATGCTTTGTTATTGCTAGATTTAGTACAAGGTTGAGTATGTGCCATAATAGAGATGCTATATGTAACATTTATACCCTCCTTGGTGATGTTAGTGAGAGTTGTGGTTCCTTAAAAAAAAAAAAAAAAAAAAGTTAAAATACGATGGTGATTAAGGACAAAATCGAGCAAAATAATTCGATGAGATTGATGTATGAGATGAGAGAACCAAGGGCTGTGAGAAAAAAAATGAACAGAGATTAAAATTAAGAAAAATAAATTGTGCTGGAAGCATCAGAGGAGGGAGAAACTAACAAAAGGGACATTTATATCATAGCTTAGCATGACTAAGATTAATAATAATAATATAACAACATTTATATGCACAACGGCCAATTTGCCCTCTTACTTGGACATGATGACCAATTAATCCAAAAATTAATTTTCTGACCTATTTACTCAACAAATTTGACTAATTGACCACAAATTGGCCCCTAATGTAGCGTGTGGACTGCAATCACCAATTAAACATTAAAATAATGATAAAAATTAAAAGAAAAAAATTCAGTGATAAACTATATACTTAAAAAGAAAAATACATGTCCTTTTTATTTGTTTTTCTCCTCTTTTAATTTCAAAAACCCCCCAAATTAAAACTCCAAATTAAAATAACCATTCTTGCCAACGATATGTCTTTCTCAAACTTGTCTTTTTCTACTATTTACTCTCAAGCCGAACTCCGTTATTTCAATTCACTGAAGACAACAATCACAAATTGAGGTAAAGTGCAGGTGCGAACCGATTATTTCAAGAAGAACCTCATGGACACAAGACAATCCAGGCAGAAGGTTACATGATTGTGCAAAAAATGCCAATGAAAAGGTATTTCTGTAAGTTGTAATGTTTATATAAGGTTTAGAAGTTGTAATTTTTTAGGGTATCATGACTGTATTTGATTTGTAGGTTTACAGGATCAAAAGTGTAGAAATTTTATTTGGCTTGATGAGGAGTTTCTAGATAAGGTAAAGCAAGTGATTTGTGACTTTTTGGCAGAGGTTGAAAGGTTAAAGGAATTTAATGGAAGTAGAAATACAAGGGAAATAAGAGGCTCTAAAGAGATAAGAAGTTATAATCGATGATGAACTAAAGAAGGAAGTGAATGGATTGGAATGAAAGTCAAGATTTTGAAGATGAAGATGTATAATGTGAAGAATGACAATAACAAGTATTTGAAGGTTTTATTTGTTTTGAAAATGCTATCAGTTTTGTCATGGATTTTCTGTTTTGCAATTATGGTATATGCCATATTTGGTATGAAGATTGGTAGCCAATAATCAATTAAAGTAAGACATTTGTTAAATCAAGTCATTGCAGCTATAGATTTTAGAACTAGTAATATCTATAGTTTTTGTTTTTATGCTTTTAGCAATGATATGTTTGGTAGTGAGAAAAAGAAAGCTGAGTAGTAGTTATTATATTAGTGGGCATAATGTATGCTAGCTCTATGTTATGAAATGTAGACTTTTAAAATTGAAATAAGTATTCCATTACTTGAAATTTTTAGAACCTCTTCTAAATTTTCTAGATAATACATACAATTTTCATAAAAAAAGATACATTCATATAGAAATTGATTATAGCTAAACTGTAACTACATTTCCGTTAATTTAAAATGAACATATGTTTAAACATAGTACAAATCAATAACTCTGCATATATAATAAAAAGAATCCCCATATCCAAATCTAAATAGGTATATAGACTTCAATTCCCTTGTGCATGTTGAATAAACTATACTACCCAAAAAGTAAGATATAAAACCTATACCGCCCGCCCCCCCCCCCCCCCCCCCCCCCCAAAAAA
>CATIWK010544136.1:0-15333 GCA_949634005.1 Mallotus japonicus
ATTCATTTTGTTGTATCATTTTGGTTTATTTTTGGTTTCTGATTCATTTTTTGAATTTTTGGTTTTTTTGGTTTCCGATTCATTTTTTCTGTTATAGTTTTTTTGGTTTTGAAGAATGTATATGAGATTTTTGGTTATGTCCTGCATTATTATGTATTTATTACATAATATATAAGAGGTGATTGCTCAAATCCACCTTGAAGTTCTGTATATATTTTTATCAATTAGAAAATATATGTTGTGTTGGAAGTCTATTTTAAATAATGAATGTGATTAAACTATTGTATTAGAAATGTAAAATATACAGAATGTATTATAAATTGATAAAAACATATGTGATCATTTTTATAAATTAGTTAAATTTTGATTATTAATTGATATTTATTGTTATTCAAAAAGGTGAAAAAAGTGTCATTATATATAATTATATATATATATATATATATATATATATATATATATATATATATAATCTACAATGAGCGGCAAAGCAATATGCAAATTTCAAATTTTGAAAATTTGAAAACTTGAAGTATTTTGGTTAATAAAATAAAATAAAAAGAGCATTTTTTTAAAAAAAATCCCAAGAATTAATAGCAAGTTTATTATTACACAACAGTTCAAAAGCTATGCCAATTGCTAAGCTCCCTCTAATATAGGATCTCTGGTGCTTTTGCTTCAGTTTTTTTTTATGTGTTGAGAGCTATGATGAATTTTAGGAAGGACGCAGATTCTTCGGTGGACATCTTTGCTTGATTCTGAATAAAGCAAGTAAATGATGAAACTAAACTATAGCACCATGACCCTAAATGCGAGGTGAAAATGTAGTACTAAAGAATACAGTGCCAAAACCAACTTCATTTTTTTAGATTTCAGAGAGCAAAAAGTTGTAACATGTTTGGGACTCCAACCATCTGCAACCACAAGCTGCTTGCCTCTCCATAGGTGAGGAACTGCTATAGCAAAAAAGGGATGTTGCAGTTCTATAGTTCCATGGAGCATTCAAGAGTCATTTGCATCAATGGCCATAGAAATGCAAACAAATCAGGCCTGCTTAAGTTCTATTTGATGTTTTAATGATACAGATTAGACTAGCACACATGAATCGAGAGTAAACATTTAAAATCTCAGCAGTTCACTTGAATTTTTTTTCCAACTGTGTTTATGTCCTACAGTTGAACATCATACAAGACTTTGGAAATCATATTCAAGTTAATGTAACTCTGATCCTAATTCTAATTTCTTTCATTACATTTGTCTTATTGTACATATCGTATCATTGGCACCTCAGATCAAAACCCGAAGGGGTTGAAGTACTTAGTATTTAGCTTGAAGTACTTAGTATTTAGCTTGATTATTCCAGAAAAATCAGTATTTTAAGAATTCAAGGAAGAACAATAAAAGATATTCACAAGTTATAAACAGCTAGAATTCCAATAGCAGCATAATATATGGACTACAACAGCACATGATATCATTTCTGAAATAAAATAAAAATGATTACTCTGAGATGAAAGTACATGCTAACCATGAAGTAATCAATCCATCAACAAATACCTAGAAGAAATGTTCAAAATTTGTACGTTTGCAGACACACTAACTGTCAAGCTACCTTCCTACTTATAACCTAACTATGTAACTATTAGTATAGATGTGCCCTAGTGCCATTTCTTGTTATAGTAATGACATTGTACTTTTATCTCTAAAGTAATAAAATGTTCATTTAAATAAAGTGTTTGTTTATTTGAGTATTTACCCTTTAGCATTATGTTAAAAGATTTTATTATCAAGAGTTAGTAAGTGACAAATTCTTTTAGTACATATGCTATAAAATGTTCGTAGTCATTAGATTAATATTTGGGTATTGTTAATCTGTAGACTATCACCTCTGTCAATTTTCCTTGATTAGTATGTGATATCGATAGTGGGAGGTAGTGAGTCTCATGCTACTTGATATGAGATATTAGAATAGACACATGGATACTCATATGATGAGTGGATCAAACTGTGATGTAAGACAAGTGATTGCATGGAAATTTACTTTTGTTAACAATCACTGTCTTGGACATAATGGTGCATATGGTCCTCTAACCTGAGGCGACATGGTCATCCATATATGGTTGGTTAAAGTTTGTTATCGCTTACATACCTGTGTTAGCCATGTATGGGTATATGGCATGTGGTGGCTCTAGTCGATTATATGTAGGGATGAGTGATCGGGCAAAATGGAATTCATTACCTGGAGTGAACCAAGATAAGATCCTATCCTATTTAGGTTATTCTCGATGAATAAGTACCTGGCCAAGTCAAACTTAACTTACCCGAAAAGAGTTTCGGTGCTAGGAATTGGTTCTAGTAGAAGTCATATTTTATCGAGAATTGAACTGAAGATAAGGTCATATGATTGAGGCAATTAGAGTTTGACTGACCATGACTCTAGCCGACGTCGGGATCTTGTAATGAAGGGATATTGAGTGCACGGTAATTAAATTATATGGTTCTTGTGAATCTACGGATAGCATTCATTTCCAATTGGGTAGTCGTGACATCTATACTGGGGGTCACTCACGACTTATTGAAACTAAATGTGATTAATTAGGATTTTCACATTTAGCTTGGAAAGAGTTTCCAATAATATTAAGAGTTAATATTATTTATTTCCATTGCCATTTGGACTTTAACCTAGTAAGTCACACACGTAAGAGTTGCACCGATAATGATAATTATTAATTTGATTATTAATTAAAGTGTTTAATTAATTAATTAAATTGGATTTTCACTTGTGCGAGGATCTAGCATATCCCGAAATCTAATTTAAAGGTTAGGACTATTAAATATTAATTTGGACTTAATTTAATATGTGATATAAAGTTTAAGGACCAAATTGATATTTGCCACCTATATTACTTTGAACTTAGGCCATGTGATGGGCCAAGGACATGTAGCTTATGCTTGATATATATGGGCTTGAATAAAGATCTGTATTAGTAAGGTGGCCCTTATCTAAGTGTTAGATTAAGCCCATATAACTAATTAGTGGATGTTGTAGAGACTGACCTATTTAAGAGTTAAATGAGCCCAAGCCTAAGCCCACTTACTAAAGGAGGTGCTACCTAAGCATATGACATGGTAGCCACATAAGTATAGCTTTACATGCAATGTGATTGCATGGTTGACACAATGGAGATGTGTCATAAGCATGCACCTTAAGTTAGTGGTCAATCTCTACATGCATGAGGTTGCTTATTTTACACTTAAAGTGAAAAAGTAAGCACATGCATGACTTATTCTACACTCAAGTTTGAGTTAGTGGAGGATCTCTACACATGCAAATTAGTCTCTTACATACATACACAAAATTAGTGGAGTTTCTCTACACAAGACTTACCATTTTACATTAGAGAGACATCTAAACACTAAAAGAGAAAATAAGAGTAGGTGCTCAAGAGTTGAGTCTTTTTCTTCTTCTTCTTTCTTCTAAGTGTTGTGATTGTGTGAGTGAGAGATATAAGAGTTGTAATTCTTCATAATTCCATTGTCATCATTCTTGTGCAAGTGAAGGCTACATCCATCCAAAGGAGGCAAGAAGTCCTACATCATCCAAGCAAAGAGAGGAGCTCTAGCAAGCTTTCGGGTCACCACATAGGAGGAACTTGCCGGTAGAGATTCTTCAAAATCTTGGAGTCATTCCGGTGCTACTCGTGTGTTTCGAGCTAGAGGCATCACACTTAGGGAGCTGGGAGCTTGTAGATTTGCATCAACCATTTCCTAAAGCCTATCGAGCGTGCTAGCGACATTTGGAGTTTGTAAGAGTTAATAAACTCTAGATGTAGGTCTCTTGCCATAATTTTATGTTTTAGTTGTTTTGTGAGTCTTTTGATTTATGTTATCTATTAAGCATACAAGTAATTAGTTATGTAAATTAAATGTGTTGTGATCTTGGTAGTTTTGGAATTCTTGCCTTCATACAAGGGTTACACACTGGGAAAAAAATTTTGAAATTTATCCTAACTGGTTTCGTGCTCACACCATGCTTCCGCTCATATTCTGGTGTGTGTAATCGATTCCTTCAGTAATAGCCCTAGCAAAGATTTAACAAGAACTCATCTTCCAACTTTTGATTTTGATCCCACAATAGTACCAAGAGCTATTTTTCAGCTGCCGATGATGATGTGTCGCATACATATCATCTCACGTGGAAAAAAAAAATCCAACTTGTTAAAAATTGTAATGATTGGGACATGTGGCGCCATGTAATGTTAACACCACTAATTTTCTCTCCTCTTAATTATTTCCACCAACTACTTTAATGTTTTTTTTTTAAGAAACCAATCTCTAACTTTTATCATTTTCTATCATTTTTTTTTCCAACTCTATCTTCATCTTGTTCTTTTTTTATACTTGATTTTTTCAACTTTATTTTCATTTTTTTAAACTATAACAACTA
The DNA here is from genome assembly GCA_949634005.1 of Mallotus japonicus. Lineage (NCBI taxonomy): Eukaryota > Viridiplantae > Streptophyta > Magnoliopsida > Malpighiales > Euphorbiaceae > Mallotus > Mallotus japonicus. The sequence goes on from CATIWK010544136.1 coordinate 4,448, forward strand.
CACTAACATCACTATTACCATATCCACACAACACTAATAAAATCAAATGCAGAAATGAGAACCAAGAACAAAGACAAAAATAAAATCAAGAAGATTTATGCCTATTATGGTTTGATAATCAAGATCTATATGGTGTGAAGATGAAGATCTATGTTTAAAAATCAAGATCTATGATGTGAAATGAAGATCTATACTATGACAATTAAGATCTATGGTGTGAAGATCTAAATATATGGCTATTATTGTGAGATAACCAAGACCCATAGTCAAAGACATCAATTTCATGAGCTAATGGTGGCGCCAACGATACTGAGCGAGTAGTGGCGGTAGGCAGTGCTAAGCGACAATGACGGTGACAGCAGGCGGTGTTGGGGAAGTGGCAGCTGTGATGGGCGGTTTTGTGCTAATGGCAACGATGATAATAAAAGAAAACAAATATTTGATTTTATACTTGTGAGGAATATGATTTTTAAAGAAATTGGTGGATTTAGTTAGTTGATTTTTTTTTTTAGATTTGAATGATATATATATATATTTTTATTTTGATGAGCATTTTGTTATTATGTGAATAATGGTGACAATGCTGTTGTATGGATGTAGCAACAATAGTGTGGTGGTGATGTAGGTTGAAAGTGGTGGTGGTAATGATGGTATGTTGGTAGTGATGATGTGTGTTCGGGCTTATAACTTCGAGAGCGATCGGCCTTATCACCTTTTGATTGTTTGAAATTGGGTCCATGTGAGCCCGATCACAATCTCACAGAAGTTGGGATGAACACTGGGTTTTATCGCCAGCTCGGGGTGGCGATAGGGGCAAGAACAGATTCGAGTCCCTTTTAACCTGCTCAATTTGGATTGAACAGGAGGTTTAACTTCACCGGGAAGCTAATGATCTATGGGATTATAATGTGTAGACACCGGGTCTGTTGAGAGAAAAACTGAGATATATTGTATTAAATTGTTAAAAATGTGTAGAGAGCTTTACAAATGCCATAGCCTAAGCTTTTATAGGCCATCGAGCCCGACTATATATGGAAATAAAATCAATAGAAAACTTACCTATTCTAGCTTAAGGAAACAAGAAAGAAATAAGGAAATAATTCAAAAAACCTACCATATCGAGCTCATGAAAAGCTAAGGTAACTACTATAAATAGAAACCTTCCTAATCGGTCTATCAATCATTTACGGCTAATTGGTACTTTCCTAATATCACAGAAGGAAAGTTCTTCTGATCGGCCTGACTGAAGGCATATACAAAACTTGACTGAGCTCTGACCGATTTACGTACGTTGTACTTGACCGATCTTCACATGTGCAAACACAAGTTGGGCCTTATCTCGGTGGGCTTTGGGCCATCTGTTTAATCTCGAGCCATCTTGAGGTGGGCCATTTGGGCCGATACAAACAATGCCTCCCAGGATCAGCATTTGAGGCCCTGGTCAAAGTTTCTGATTCTGCCTCTTCAAAAGCCCATATGGCCCAATTATACGATTCGTGGCCCAAATCCACATCATATTCTTTATAATTTCATTTTTCCGCCCATATGGGTATATTTGTCAATTGCCGCATCGCTTCATCTGCCCGAAATCACACCTATAAAAGGGAGGAGTCTCAATCATTTACCCCACTTGCTGTTGAAAACTCTCTCTCTCTCCCTTTAGAGCTTCTCTCTCTAACATTCGGCGATTTTTGTTTCGAGCTCCTCGCAGAGGTATGCCTTACTCTCTTTCTTTGCATTAGTCTTAATCAGTCTATTACACCTGTGACCGATTTCATTTCTTTTTTTGGCAGTTTTAAGTCTTAATGGGAAAATCTAAGAAATCAGCATCTTCAACAATTGACGACAAGGCCGATCCCCTTGCTCTTTTGGAAAGAGCGGCTGCCATTGTTCAGGCCTCCACAGCAACACTAGAGGTATTACTCAAATACCCCGATTGTCCTGGTATCATTGTCTTAGGTCCCGCTCTTGTTGAGGACGATAGATGGGTAGACGAGTAAATTCCTTTTGCTAAGAAAAATGACCCTCCTAGATTCAATCGGCCTAATGACATGCTACTTTGGAAAAAGAACATTCCAATTAGATCTTGGCCGAACCCATCTAAGGAATATCTAATTTGGCACACCCGGTTAGAAACCACATTCTCTTCTCTGTGGAAAGGTATCGGGATCTATGACATGCTTAACTTTTCTAGGACCGAGGTGCCTATCAATAAACCTTTGTTATCGGCCTTGTCCCTCTTCTGGTCTCAGTTTAGTAATGCCCTCGTGTTTAGAGAAGGGCTGATGACAATCACATTACTAGATTTAGTCGCTTTGTTCGGCCTTTACCCCTTCGGGGAGGAGGTTAGTCCTAGACTTAAGGCCGATACCTCTAAGTTTAATATTTCTTTTAAAAAAGAACATGTGAGCTATGGCCCTTTCATTTCTATGAATATGAAGTCTACCCATGTCCCTGATAAAGCCGAACATGTTACCTTCCTTCTATACTAGCTTTGCCGGTTCGTAGGTTGCCCTAGCTCCATAAAAATAACAAAAGAATTTCTCCCCTTAGCGGTAGCCCTGGCCGATGGAAGAAAACTTGCTCTTGGCCCATTTGTCTTGAGTCAATTCTATAGGGGCATGCACCACTTAGTGCCCGATAAGGATAGGAATGACTTCAAATCGGGACCTGGGCCGATATGGATTGTTCAGTTGTGGTTCAACGCATATTTTCAAGATATCATGAATCGGCCCATGAAACCACCTCTTCGGTCTATAGGCTGCTATGCCCCCTAGGTGTCATCCTTTAAATGTAAATACACATCGTTTGATGAATTCTTTCATTTTTTATACAACCCCCAAGGCCGACAAGATAAACTTTATTACCCCTTTCTTCCTGTAACTTTTGGTCCTTCCTGGCTCCTTAAAGATCCCTTTAACTTAAATCTTTCCTAAGAATTCTCCTTGGCTTGGGAAAGAATTCTTCTTGCTAGGGATTTACCTTTCGGTCTGGATCTAAATCCCCGAAATAATAAGTATGGCGTCGAAACATACAATCCCCACTTTATTGTGATGTAATTCGGCCTTTCCCAATCACTTCCTTGCCTGATCATATTTTCTTGTAATTTTCTGCTGTATAAAAGGCATGTTTATGACAGCACTGAATTCTATGAGAAGATCGCCGAAGTTCATGGTGCCCTCAAGAAGAACTTGCGCCTTCACCCTCTGCCCATCAATCCTTACAAGCTACAAACGTTCATGGATTTTTGGAATGCATTATATTTCAAACACTTCTGCTTAACTTCAGATGAAGTGATCAATATTCAACAGTGGGAACTGACTGATGATCGGGCTTCTTCTTCTTTACAGGACTAACCAAAAATAAGAGGTGAGTACATACGTGAGATTCGTAATTTTGAGAGCTTTTACAATTGCAAGTACAATTATCGAGACTAAGATGAGATGTGAAGGAGGATGGAGCAAGTTAAGGCCGAACTAATATAGGAGCACCATCTTGGGAGCTACGCCATTTATCTTCAAACCTGCACCAGTTATCCAGAGGTGACCGATCTGGACGTTTGCTCGTGCTCTTACGTTGATCGGTCCCCAGAGGTCCCAACAGCTCCCTTTAGCATTGCCGGTCTTACGGTTTCTAAACTCAGACAGCAGAGCAAAGTAAGCTTTACTGGTAAATTTGTTGGCGACCCTATAACGGTCTTGTGGAAAGTTCGACCATCCTCCTCCTACGCGCATCCTTTCATCAAACGGTCAGGTAGTCGTTACTTTTGTGCATTTCCATTTTTTTAACCTCACAAGTTCTTTTTTATACTATACTTCTTTCAGATGCCATTGAGAAGCCGATTGAGGTGCCAGAAGGCGAACTGAAAAAGAAAAAAGCCAAAACTCACCATCGGTCTTCAAAGAAGAGTACCTCCAAATTGGCCTCCGAGATTGCAAAGGCAGCGAAAATACAAGATCTCACTGTTCCTCCTATCAAGGCCCCAATCCAGGTGGATTCTTCCAGCAAAGGTGACCCGTCTGTCCCAGCAGAAACCCATACCAAGAAAGATACCTTCAAGCTTTCTATTGAAGTTTCTACTCCCCTGAGTCCAAAGAAATTGACCACACCTCCTCCAGAAACGTCAGCACCTCAAGCCTTTGATTAGGTAAGGTTCTTCTTGATGAATTAAAACTTGTTTTTAGGCCATGTTCTAATCGGTCTTGTTTTGCAGGGCTCGTTATTCACTTTATTCGATGAGATCGAGGCTTATCTTGATGAGTCTAGGGATGATAAGGTGGACGCCCAGGTCTCTTCTGACCATGAAGAGCATGATGGTGCTCGTGACGTCGTGGCTGATTCTAAAGACCAGATTGCCAAGGAGGTTAAACGGAGGCTCAAGGACTTGGTGGAAATCTTCGAGGGACCTTCCCACTTCTTTATTGATGATAGCAATCACGATCGAGCTGCTAGATTGTTGAAGTATCTTCATGATAACGTCATCCATCTTGGATCAGACATCACAATCGGCCAGAAGTACATCATCGACCATCTCCATGAGACTTTGCCCACCCTCCTTACTAACTTCAGAGCTGCTGCCAAGTTCCTCACTGGGCTTACTAAAAAGGATGTTAAGAAGCAGAAGTTAGATGAGGAGGCGGTCACGATCGTGGATGCCGTCAAGAGAGAAAGGAAGATTATGCTAGAAGCTGGGCTAGCTTTGGACAAGCTAAAAAAAAGGTGGCCAATCTAGAGACAGTGTTGAAGAAGAAGCAAGCAGACCTTGATGGTTTTGAGGCCGCCCAAAGGAGACGAGTGGAGCAAACGCAGGCTCGAGGTGCTCGTATGAAAGAGATTCAAGAGAAGAGGAAGAACCTGCGTCTCCAAATCACCAAGCTGCAGGGGCAAAAAGACTCATCTCTGTTGGAGAAGGAGAATGCCATCAACGCTCTTTCTAAATTTGTCACTTCTTTCAAATCATAAACTTAATCGGTCGAGTTGTGACCGATAGTACAATTTTGAATGCTTCGACCTCGGTGGCCGTCCTTTTGAATATTTGATGACATATTATTGGCCTGTTGGATGGCCTAATGTATTTTAAATATCATTTCTTGACTTTATTATCTGTTATGATTGTCCTTTAATGCTTTTTTTAATTTCACAACTGTTTGAACCGAAAACAGCAATCGGTCTTATAACACATCGAATAACTTATCGGCCTAACTGCACATACTTGGCCAGATAATTTTATTAATAAAAATATATGAACCATAACATAATTGTATGACACATACTATCGGCCTTGAATACAAGTGTACAAATGATTAATTATTATCAAAATGTGACCGATCATTGCCATCCCACATGGATGGGAAATAAGCTTTCAAATACTTACCATTAATCGGTCTAGGATGTGGAGAACCATCTCTATCTGCCAGAAAGTAAGCACCGCCCCTTAGTAGTTGAGTTATAATGAAAGGCCCCTCCCAATTAGGACTCCATTTACTAAGTGATCGGTCTTTATGTCCGATTGGCAGTACCAATTTCCAGACCAGATCTCCTTCTTTGAAAAACTTATGTTTAACTCTCCTGTTATAGGCTCTTTCAGCCTTCTTCTTTTGCACTTCCAATCGGTCATATGCCAAGAGTCTTTCTTCATCTAATTGGTCAAGTTCCTGCAGTATGCTTTCAGCATAATCCGAGGGTGATAGCTTGAAATGAACCTGCCTTCTCAACGATGCCACTGTCAATTCCATCGGCAATATGGCCTCATGGCCGTATACTAATTTGAATGGTGATGTGCCAATGGCCGATGTCTGACTTGTCCTTAATGCCCAAAGCACTTCAGATAGGGTCTCGTGCCACACCCGGGGATTTTCCTCTATGGACTTTTGGATCACCATTTTTATCAATTTGTTGGTTGCCTCTGCCTGTCCGTTTACCTGGGCATAGTATGGCGAGGAATGAAGTAATTTGATTTTGAAATTATTAGCAAATGCCTGAATCTCCTCCCCAGTGAACATAGTCCCTTGATATATAGTTATGGACTCTGGGATCCCAAACCGATGTATGATGTATTTGGTGATAAAATCAATGACTGATTATTGATTAACGGTCTTTAACGGGACAACCTCCACCCATTTTGTAAAATAATCTGTGGCCACCAATATGAATCCATGACCTTTGGATGATGCGGGATAAACTTTCCCTATAATGTCCATTGCCCATCCTCTAAATGGCCAAGGCTTGACAATGGAATGCAACTCATTTGCGGGAACACGCTGAACCTGTCTATATTTTTGGCAAGCTTCACACCCCTTGGCGTAGTCTTTGCAATCCTTCTCCATGGTTGGCCTGAAATAACCATATTGCCAAATCAGCCACTTCATCTTTCTTCCCCCTTGATGTGCACCTGCGATGCCTTCATCAGTTTCGGCCATGACCAGCATTGCTTCCTTAGGACCAATACACCTTAGGAGTTCCTTGGAACTTGTTCTCTTTAACAATTCACCATCTATCAGTAGCATCTTGGTTGCCATGATTCTGATATGTCTTTTGACCGATAAAGAGGGATTGTTGAGATACTCCATGACTTCCTTCCTCCAGTCGGCCTCGAGATCAATGGCAGAAACCTGGAATAGGTTATTAGATCTCATCATCAACGAAGACTGAGGTCTAATCAAGGTTGGGATCGATGATATTCAGTCTTTGTAGCCTGAGCCCGATTGAGCCAAATCATTTGCCTTGTTATTGGCTTCTCTCTCCAGATATTGCAATCGGACTCTTGTGAATCCCTTCATCATGTGTTGGGCCTTGTTACAATATGCCCCAGCGTCGCTGATTCACATTTATACTCTCCTGATACTTGCTTGACTACTAGCATAGAATCTCCATAGATCTCCACATTATGAACCCCTAGCTCTGTGAGGATTTCAAGTGCTATCAAAAGAGCTTCATATTCGACCTGATTATTCGTACATGGGAAGTCAAGCAGGAAAGATATCCTCGTTTTAATTCCATTGGGTGATTCCAAAACAACTCCTGCCCCTGAGCCTGACGAAGCCCTTAAACCATCAAACCACACTCTCCATCCCTTACCTTCACAAAGATCAACTGGTATATCTATCGTGGGATGATCAGTTAGGAAGTCAGCCAGCACTTGCCCTTTAATGGCTTTTTGAGGTACATATTGAAGAGTAAATTCTGACAAGGCCACAACCTATTTTCCAAGTCGATTTTTAAGGAACGGTCTTAACAGTATATACTTTATGACGTCGGTCTGACTGATCACCTAAACTACAGAGGACAGCAGGTAGTACCTGAGCTTACAACATGTGAAATACAGGTAAAGACCGAGATTCTCAATGGAGGAATACCTCATCTCTGTATCAGTTAATGCGCAGCTAAGATAATAAATTGATCTCTCAAATCCTTCTTGTTCTTGAGCAAGCAGACTACCCATAGACATCTCTGAGGTCGAAATGTATAGTATCAAAGTGTCCATCGGCCTTGGGGTAGCCATTACTGCAGGATGAGTCAAGTATGCTTTAATCTGATCAAAAGCATGTTGATGTTCGGCTGTCCACACAAAGTCTTCCCTATCTTTGAGTTTTAGTAGGGGTGACCAAATTCTTAATCGGCCTGCTATGTTAGAAATAAACCTCCTAAGATAATTAATCTGGCCGATTAACCTTTGCAGTTCTTTTTTGGACTTAGGCGGTCTAGCTTGGATGATTGCCTTTGTCTTATTAGCGTCTACTTCCACCCCCCTCTGGTGCACAAAGAATCCCAAAAAATGGGCTGCTGAGACCCCAAATGCGCATTTGAGAGGATTCATCTTCAGCCGATGGAGCCTCATCCTTTCGAATGTCTTTGTCAGGTGCTCCAAGTGTTGTTCATCGGCTTTGGACTTGACGATGACATCATCAATGTAAACCTCTATGAAATCTCCAATCAATGAATCGAAGATCTCGTGCATCGCCAGTTGATAAGTTGCCCCAGCGTTTTTAAGGCCGAATGGCATAACCACCCACTCGTAACTTCCTAGCGCACCAGGACATCTGAATGTTGTTTTGCTAACATCGGTCTCTTGAATTTTGATTTGATTATACCCCGAATGACCATCCATGAGGCTGAGAATGTAGTGGCCTAATGCAACATCAATGAGCATATCGGCCATGGGCATAGGATATTCGTCTTTTGGAGTAGCCAAGTTTAAATTTCTGAAATCAATACAGACTCTAATTTTCCCATTCTTCTTGACTACAGGAACAATATTTGACAGCCACTGGGTGTATTGAGCCTTCCTGATAAATCCTGCGTTAGTTAGCCTCTTGACTTCATTGGCCATGAGATTTTCCACGTCCCTAGACATTCTTCTAGGAGGTTGGATATGTGGCCGATACCTTGGCTTGATAGGTAGCTCGTGTTCCACCAGATCTCGGTCCAAACCAGGCATTTCTTCGTAGGTCCAAGCAAAGCAATCTTTGAATTTTATCAGCAACTCTACTAGTCTGGCTTCAAATTCTGGATTTATCTTGGAGCTGATGTATATTGGCCGCTTATCGGCCTTAGTAACCAGATTGACTTCTTTTAGGAGGTTTGGGGTTTGAATAGGATCATCTCCTATCTTGCTCCCAGGGATGTGTACGCCACCTATTTTTAATCGGCCTATGAGATCTTACTCTTCTTCTTCATAGATACACTCGGCCGATTGGATGTGCTCTTTATTTAAATAGTATGGCGATATCATTGACATCATTTATTATAAAAGATCGGCTAACTTCTCCTGATGCAATTACTGCAGGCCGATCAAGTGAAATGTTTGTCTTAGAACCCTTTTTGAAACCAGAAAAATGAGGCAAGTACATCATGGCCTCTACATGGAAGGCCTCTTCCCTAAATGGGTTGAGATCCCCATGGATGACCTCTACATTCCCTTCTGGTCTCTATATGAATAGCATTTGATGCAGGGATGAAGGAACACAAGCATTGGAATGTATCCAGTCCCCACCAAGGAGGACGTTGCAATTGGTTTTGACGTCCATGACAAAAAACCCTCCTTGTGACTCATGTCTGCCCACTTTAACATTCAGCATAATAAAACCATCAGGAGCTCTATCATGCCCAGCAAAATCGGTCATAACAGCATCAGTTTTCTCCAGATCTTTAATTTCAAGACCGATTTTCTTCAGAGTTCTGAGTGGTAGAATATTGACTCCAGCTCCGTTGTCTACTAAAACTCTCTTCAATTCCACCCCATTAAAATCGGCCTTAATATAAAGTGGCCGAATATGTCTGGTCATGAGAATATCAGGCTGTGGAATGGTCAAGGATGCCCCCTGTCCATCATTCAGCTCACAGTCATCAAGGGTGATAACATCTCTGTCCAGAGTGGACTTCTGGCCTGGCTTCGGTTTGAAGTCATTTGGCAATGTCACAACATTGACGAAAGTGCCCAAGACTTCTTCCTTTGGCAATGGTGGAGATAGTGGTCCGTCTTTGATTTTTCCTTCCTTAGCAGACTAGTACCATTGTGCCTTTCCTTTACCTTTCTCTTGCTTGTGCAAATTGAAGTTGAAATAGGGCTTCTTTTGGGGATCAATCTTTTCACCATACATTTTCTTTACTTTCTGATCTCTATTATCGGCCACCCTCTTCTCATGTTCCCTTTCTTTGGGGTCCTCTCCCTCTCAAACTTCAAAGGTCGATGACTACCATCTCCTTCTCTTTCTGCCCGAGGTCTCCCAGACGAAACTTTAGAAGCCGATGGTTCATGAGCCTGCCTGGCTGATTGACGAAGTCGCTGCATTCTTCTTTTTTGGGTCTTGGTCATGCTGAGCCTTCCATCTTTGTCTGGATACCATACCCTTTTGAAAATATCAGCTTTTGGTCTGTTCTTTTTTCCAGGACTCAGTTGCCTTGGGTCTGAATGTTTTAGCATCAGGCCGATTTGGTGAATGGCCTTGATCCCTGTGGGAATCTCTGCTCGACTCCTCCTTCAACCTCTGTCTTTTGGGTGAGTGAGATCAGCTTCTACTATGGGCCGATGATTTCAAACTAACTTCGGGTCTTGATCGATGATGATAATCCTGTCGGTCTCTTATTACATGCCTAGGGGATCTGCTCCGTTTCTTTGGAGTATACATGAAGCAATGATTGCATGTTGGGCACGTTACTTCTTCTTCACTAGTGAAGCTAACTTCTCTGTTCACCTTTGAAGTTTCTCCTTTATCATCTTCAGGAAGTTTCAGCTCTATCCTGACTCTTGGCCGATCGGGTGTCCAAGGTTCACCCCTCCCTGGGCCTAGCACCTTGATGTCTTTGGGAAATATCATATTACATGGTATCCTGGGTAATACCATGCCTATTGTAATAGCTTTCCCTCTTCCTGGAAAAAGGAGCTTCCCATCATCGATGGCCTTCTAAACCACGTTCCTGAAAATTACACAATTGTTAGTGGTATGTCTCCAGGAATTATGCCATTTGCAATATTCTTTACCAGCCCAATCCTCTAGAGGAGGGATGACATGGCCATCAGATAGTTTAATCTGGCCGTCTTTGATCAGAGCATCAAAGATTTCATCGGCCTTTGTAAGGTCAAAAGAATACTCCCTTGCTATCTGATTTACTTTGGGAATCTTCTTCTTCTCTTTTATCGCTGTCGGCCTTTTTAAGGCCTGACATTCGTTGGGTTTTATTCCAATATACTCGGCCACATTAATGGCCTCATCATCAGTATTGGTCTTATAGTCATCACTAATGGCCGATACCTCTAAGGGATCTTGATAATAAGTTCCCTTTGAGGAAGCCCTCCTTTGGTCCTTTTCTCTGAGCAACCTCTCATAACTAGAAGCCCGAGTGGTTAGCTCAAACAAGTCCCTGAAGTGGTGTCCCTCAAAATGTTC
>CATIWK010544139.1:0-13088 GCA_949634005.1 Mallotus japonicus
CAAGTTGATCTTTAGTCGAGTTTGCTATGCTACTTGATGTTTATAGACTGTTCGCAAGTCTAAAAAAAATTTTAAAAATACAAACTATAAATTAAAATTATATATTAAAAATTGAAAATAAATTATTTACTAAATAAATTACAATATATTTAATATAAATTATGATTTTATTCTAATAATATATTTTCTAAAATACTTTTACAATAAAAATTTATATATTATATATCTAAAATTAAATTATTAAATATTAATATTACGAGCTGGCGCAAAAGCTTCTATTCGAGTTTGTTTGCAAGTTTCATAAGATAAGCTTTGTATAGTTTAACCTTGGCTTATTTATTAAATGAGCTTCAACATATGAGTTTGAATGAGATTTTATCGAGTCAAATACCAAACTACTCGCAAGTAGTTTGGCTAATTTATAACCCTAGTGTTGAGGAGTTCAGAGATCGACCTTTGCTCCTCTTAAAAATATTGAGACTAATATATTAACATTAATATATTAACACTTTAATCATTTTTGATACCTAAGTCCAGAAACACCAAAAGCCCATAAAGCATTACCTAGAAGCCTAAACCAGAAGACACCAAAGCCACCTTATGGGCCACTTCAGAGAACTAGAAAGTCCAGGGGAAAACATCTTCTTCCCCAAACATGGCCACTCACGCCATTAACACCTGAAAAACGGTACAAACCAATGATGTAAGCACATAAGGCCACGCCCGACCAGAAGAGAGCCAAGAGCTGCAATGGTATAGTGACGCTGGCAACTATCACGCCCCACCGGCAGCCCTCTAAACATGCCACGCCCTACCAAAGGTGATGCCCAACTCTGTAACATATGGGAGACATGGCCATGTGAATAGTACAATAGCAACTAAGCCTCCTCTGAACACAGAGAGTGAGTATAAAAAGACAAGCCACTTAGATCTTCTCACAGGCGAGCGAACCAGCCGTTATCAATGGTGCAGTGAGTGTAGAACTATGATAGCGCCACCAGGGAAAGACAGAGGGTAGCCCAGCCAAAAAATATCGAAACTTACCCTTAGCGGACCTAAACCCTTTGTAACTCCGGGTGACACCAACTCCTTTACTCTCCATAATGAAGACTTACCACCCACCTTAAACACAACTAAAATCCTCTGATCTAACCCCCAACTATATCAGTGGACTAGAGCCCCAACTCAACAACGATGCCTAAAGCAGCCTCCATTATTACGGTGCCCTTCAAGAACGCATAATAGTAATTCGAGACCTCGATAAAATAGAGGCAAGAGAAGGGGCCTAAGCTAAGCATGGTGCACACATAGAAAATGAACCTTTAGAAGTCACACTAGAAGATAAAGGCACCAATGTAAATTTGGCAAGGAAAAATAATTCCCATATAGGGCACCATGCACGTAGGAAACCTAAGGGTAAGGTAAAGAATAACATGCCAGGGGACAAAGAGGAGTCCATATGGTTCACGGGTCAGTCAGGCACATATATGGACCCTGCTAAACTAATGCAGACCATTCAATAAGTGATAAAAGGCATAAAGCTTGAGGGCGACAAGAAAAACTTTGTTGACACTTCCTCTCTTTATGGTGTAATCTTGACTAGCCTATTCCCGGGCAAACCCAAGATGCCCCTTATTTAGTTCTTGTGAAGGTATGTTGGTAAACCTAGAAGCCATAACTGATCCCACTCTGGCTGAATGGAGGAAGAGTGAAGAGTAAAGATAAATGCCATGACACTCTCAGCTACTCTCCCTAGAGGATAAATGTAACTAAAAAATGAATATAAGAGATCACACCAGTAATAATCCTCGAAGTGGACCTAAGGATATCACTACCACATGAGGATGAACAATATGGCATGTGATTCTTGGTATTGCAACAAGTTCATATCTATAAAAATGGAAAGAAAGCCCATACAAACTAAGAATGTGTGCGTAAACACGCCATAAAATGATGACAAGCAACTTAAATAGTGCACAAGGCATACAACCTTCAGCACTAAAGAACTGAGGTTTGTAGCCCTCATTATTGATGGATAGGGTATACAACTCATGAGAACGATGCTCATATTGGTTTTTAAGGAAAATTGAGTTTACACTAACCAAGCACACTAAAAGGAACCCAACGATGGAGAGCATATGGCTTCCTAAACCCACGTGAGACGTGGATTGATTTGGGTGATCCATTTAATCTCTTAAGAACAGATCATCTTATTTCGACTAAAAATAGATGTAGATCCATGGATTTTGGCTTGTCTAAAGGGTGAATCAACTTATTTAGTTATAGCAGATACCTATCCATTCAACCTAGAGATAGACGAACCAACAAATGACAATCTCATTACTAGTGTGAATCGAGGGATACCAATACGGTCAAATAAGAGGCAAGTACATTTAGATGCTCCGACCAAACCAGGTATGATACAATTAATTTCCTACTTGATTCTCCTAAAAACATGAGAATAACTTTATGAACTGTGAACTATTGTTCATTGGCCAAACGCTTAGTTTCCTTATTACTTAGATTTGATTAGACCTTGTTGAAAAGAAAGTTGACGAACCAACATGGTGTAATTACATGGCATACCCTCGTTATAGCTTGACAAGTTTATAATTAATTATAAGTCAGTGCACATTACTAAAATGGATAAGATCCATAAGTCAATAGCAACACCTCTTTTACTGATAAATGAGAATCGTAGGTACTATATATATGTAGAGGCCAATTTGCATGCATGTTTTAATATATATTTTTTTTTCGAGTTCACTTGTTTTCCTCTAGTTCATCCAACTTTTCTTGAAACTTGCTTATATCTTATAAGTTTATCACTTAAGTTTGAAAAGGGAAAACCCTATGTGTAACATCCGTATCCTCAAGAGCATTATAATTAAGTATGATTATAATTATAGAGATATTAAGATACAAGATAAGGAAGCATTGGGAAAAATAGTTGTAAAATGATAGAAAATTTAAGAAAAAAAGAAATTAAATATTATTAATATTGAAAATAAATTATTTTAAGTATATGGAATGAGTGAGACTGTATATATATAAAGAAACAAAGGAAATAATAGTGAAATTATAATAATTAATTTTCTTGGTATGAACATATTTGAAGAAATTAGAAAGAGATAGTTTAAGAAAAGGAAGGCATGGAAGTTTGAGGAGTGAAATTGAGATTTTAGAAGGATTACTTATAGATGAAGGCTTAGAAGTAGAAGGTTCTAGAGTTTTTGGGGAGGCAAATTAAGGGAAGAAAGGAAGGGTAAGTGGCATTCAAACTACGAGACATGTGGTAAGGATTAACACCTAACTAACTCAAGTTAGGTTAACTAAGGGGGTTAAGGTAATAATTTGAAGGCCAAACCTCCTTATTCAACTTTCATTTTATTATTGCAATTTCTCATAACATATAGATCTAAACACCTTAGAGAGGGAGAGAATTGTTACTCCCTTACTCTAGAGCAAGGGCGGATTTGGGGAGGGGGGACAATGGGGGCACTTGCCCCCCCTACCCTTAAAAAAATATTTAATATAGTATAGGTTTTTTTTTTATTTTGTCCCCACTAAATTTTTTCAATTATATATATGCCTCTACTATATATATTATCAAAACAATATAATATGTAAACTTTTTTTTGTAGACCCTTAGTGAATCCATAATAATAACTCAATAGTCTATTATTATAATTCTTTTAGAAAGTTCAAATAATAAAAATTTTTCTTATTTTTTCTTTTCACTATTTTTAAATTTCACTTTTTGGCTTGATTTTTCTAAAATTCATATCTTACCTCTTCTTTTCATTTCTTTTCTTGAATTAGCTACCCACACCTCACCTCTTTTGCTTTGTATATTTTTCTTTAATTTGCTCATTAATTATTATGCTATTATGCACTAAGCAATTTGATTAGAGTAGTAATTTAGTATAGCATTCAACTATCCATCAATTATATATACTATCAATTAATTTTTTTGTTTTATTGCACATACTTACTTTGACCAATTTTAATGTATATTTTTTCCTTTAATTTGCTCATTAGTTATTATGCTAAAAACTAAATTTATAATTTTTTTAATTTTGTGATAGTTGATTATCTTTTGTGATTTTGATTATAGATATAATTATGGATAAATTTCTCAAAAGAAAAGTTTTCGTTGAAGAAAACTAAATTTGGTGTCTTTTTTTCTCATGATTTGGATTATCCGTTTTGATTTTGATTATCTTTGATGTTATTTTTTGGATATATTATTTTTTAGTTTAAACTATTATTAGTGTATTTGAAATATTACTTACGTTAGTTTATATTAAATGAAACATTTCTAGTAAATTAAAATAAGGTAAAGTTTGCCCCCCTGAAATTTTTTTCTGGCTCCACCCCTGTGAGTGCATATAACATTATTTTCTAAATTTATCAAATATCATCGTTAATGCTAATTTATTTCTGCAATAATATTATATCTGATTATAGAATCTGTATAATTTTTTTTTTTTTTGGATAAGCCGAAGATATCATTTTCAAAAAAGGCAAGGAGCCAAAGTTACAGGCAGAGAAGCAAAAAAGAAAACATAGGCTCAAATCCAAGCTACAAAGTAGAATTTGTGTAATTGCAAAATACATACATGCATACAGACACACACATATATATAATCCACTAATTTTGTAAAAAATTACAATCGAATAAATTAAAAAAATCAAAACATGAACAATCTTGTTTTATGGTATTGGTCTTTATATACACACAAATTATAAGTGGCACCATGTGTGTATGTTTATACTCTGTTCAATTCATTCTAAAATAGCAAAATAAATAAAAAAGAAAAAAACTCATTATTAAACAACAGATGTACACTCGGTAGCTTCTAATGTAAATCCGCAAGCTGCCACTCTACTCCGACATTGGCCATGGCTGAGAAGATACTTGGCTGCAAATAGATTTAGATGTATGCATTAATTATTGATACCAATAATTCAACATACTATAGAGCTTAACTACCAAAATCAATAAATTTAGTGGTTAATGTTGACATAAGCAATGACCTAAACAAAATGATAGAGTATGTTATTTTGTATGTACTTACTCGATTAAATCTTTCCAGTAAGCGTCACTTGCTTCATCATCCATGAGATCCCCCCATGCTTCGAAGTTGGTCGATGTAGAAGAAGGGTTAGAAAGATCATTAGGGTTGATCTTAGTTTCAGCTTGATTCATTGTTTGACAGTGATCAGGTGAAGCAGAAACCAATGGAGGAAGTGGGTTTGAAGTTGGTATAGCACATAAAGAAGAACCCATTATTTGATCATTACTGTCGGTGGTGGTGGTGGCATCAGCTTTGATATCGCTTAACAATGGTGATTGAAGGGCTTCTAAGTTCGGAAAATTTGGTAGAAAGCCAGGCTGGCCAGCGCCGCCAAGTAGTAATGCTTCTAGTTGAGAGTTTGTTCGTAGATATTCATATAATTGATGGTCTCTAAGAAGATTAGCTGCTGCTGCACTTTCCATGTTTGGAAGTGGACTGCTAGTACTACTGTTCAGAACTTGCAGTATATTGTTCAATAATTGGAGTTTAGCTAGCTGTGTAGGGTGTGTTTGTAGTGGCCTGAGACCATTAATGTCCCAAGGAATATTGCTAGTCATAAGGTTGCTGAAGTTAGCAGCTGCAAGCAACTGTGGCAGGTTTGCAAGGATATTGAGGTCAGTTCTTGGCCTGTGAGTAACTGGGTCGATTCCCATTTGCAGAAGCTTTTTCTTTAGATGAGTGTTCCAGAAATTCTTGATTTCATTATCGGTCCGCCCTGGAAGATTTTGTGCTATTGCTGACCACCTTCAAAAAGAAAATCAGAACTTTAACATATGTAAATAAAATCATTGATTGAATAGAGAATTTAGAAAATTTTAACATATATTTGCATACTTGTTTCCAAGAACTGCATGGAGGTTGATGATAATTTGCTCTTCTTCTTCAGTAAATTTTCCTCTCTTGATATCAGGCCTCAGATAATTGGTCCACCTAAGTCTGCAACTTTTTCCACATCTATTCAATCCAGCAAGCTTTGGAAGTGCTCTCCAACTTCCATGGCCATGTTGCTGAATGTAGTCGACAAGTCTTTTATCTTCTTCTGGCGTCCATGGACCTTTCTTGAGTCCACTTTCGTCCTGGAATAGTGATTTCCCAATCATTCCTGCACCAAATTAAACCACAAAAAAGAACAGAAACTGAATCAATGGATCGATGCATGTATGTTTGTATTCTTTTCATGTCAATATTTGAGCTGTGATAACGAATCAAAGAAGAGAAAGTGAAGCAAACCTTAACAGGATCAAGATCGAACTCGGTGAAGGAAGGTATAGGTTTGTTCTGAAAGAAATAAAGAGAAGCAGTAGCTATATATAGCATCTGCTGAGTGAACCAATGTGTCTGGAAATTGTACAACAGCTTTTATTTTGAGTGTAAGATTGAAGCTTCTTTTTTGATTTTTTTTCCTCGCTTGTTGGACGTCACCTTGACGTCTTTTTCTAAGACGTAGTACAAGTTTATAACTAAGAATTCCAAATTTGCCCTTCTTTTCATAATTATGGTTTGTAAATTAGAGCTACTTTTTAAACAGGATGTTAAAACCAAAATTACATCTTGAATTTTTTTTCTAATGCAATTACGAGGTGTCTCTACATCAAATAGAATATGAGATTGATAGTATTTTGAATGAATTGTTCTCGCTAACTGATTATGACGAGTTCCTCTGAACGCTCTCTTCAGGAGACTGATTTACTGTAGCGAAGTAACAAAAGAGTGAAACATGACGGCATCAATGAAGGGATGGATGAAGATAATAATCTCATGGAAGATGAAACGGTAAGGGCTGATGATGTCCCGATGGAAGAAAGGATGAGTTTCAGGGACAAACTGGTTGGCTCATTCCCTAGAGCCTCTTCCTTAGAGGATAGGGAATTCATATCGGATGATGATGGAGATCTAGAGGAGGATGAAGACATGGATGACTGTCCCAACATTGTGATAACTAAGAAAGACAAACAAAGGTTACGTAAACCTTGGACACAGACCTTTATTGTTAAACTGATGGGCAGGTCTATTGGATACAAATTCCTTGAACGCAGGGTACGTGCATTATGGAAACCAAAGGCACCCATGGATATCATTGCAATTGAAAACAATTACTTCCTTATCCGATTTGCATCAAAGTAAGATTTTCGTTTTGCACTCTACGAAGGACCATGGATGGTGGCTGATCATTATTTAACTGTAAGAAAATGGTGCCCAAATTTTGATCTGGATACTCCTATATCCAAGTCTATTTCAGTGTGGGTTCATTTCCCTTGTTTGCCTATTGAGTATTATGATGAACAGTTCTTAATGATGGTGGGGGAAAAGATTGGAAAGCCAATCAAAATTGATGCCAACACTTGTGAGGTATCCCGTGGCAAATTTGCACGCATGTGCGTCGAAGTCGACCTTAGCAAAACCTCTTCTCTCCAAGTTCAAACTTAGAAGAAGAACTCGCCGAATTGAATATGAGGGAATCCACCTTGTCTGTTTTGAGTGTGGTATGTATGGTTACAAGAAAGAACATTGTCCCAAGAATCTTGCTACCTCGCCGGCAGAGGAGAACTCCGAGCAAGGTCCCAAGGCTGCAGAGGGCGAAGGAGCAGATTGCTATACAAGGAAAGAAACAAACTTAGTAAACCCGAAAATCTTGGAGGAATTTGGCCCATGGATGTTGGTTAAAAAACAATCTCAAAAAGTTGACAAATCTTCTTTTGACAATCCTAAGAATGGAAAGGAGAATGATTTTATGAATTCCAATGGGAGAGGATATGGGGGAAGATCTAGAGGGGGATCAAGAGGAGGAGCCAGAAGTGGCAGGAGAGGTTATTTCCAAAATAATAGTTCTTGTTTTGATATATTGGAGGATTATGTGGACAATGATTTTTCTAATCATTCAGCAATTATTGCCAATGATTGTCAAATGGAATTTTCTCGAGATCCTAAGGAGTTTGGAGAAAAAAGAAACGAATTGGGCTTAACGGTTAAAGGGAAAAGGCCCAATGTTCAAGTCCAGCAACTAAAAAAGCCTCAAGACCCATATATTCTAATTCCTACAGCAGAAAATTCCTTTACATCGGAACATTTAAGACGGAAAGGGAAATCAATTCATGCTGCGGCTTCGTCTGAATATGTGTTGGTTTCTGGGCAAAAAAATGATCAAATTATAGTTCGCAAGGTGGTTAACCAGGAGCATCTGAAGAATGTTATGGTGAACTCCATAAACATTATGGATCCTTCTCCATCCATCCTCCAGATTAAGCATATGGAACTGCACTCTTCAGATCCCCCATTACTGATGGTGCTCCAAGTCAAGGCTCTTTAGAGGATGATTTGGAGCCAGAGGGTGTTTTTCACTGTGATGAGTATGACAATTTTGATCGTGAGATGGAGAATAGTGAGCAGGGTAATATAAATTAACCCCTGTGCTATGGTTCTCAGTTGTTTGAGCTTTTATTTGTGTTGGTTTTTAACATATGGGTTGCATAATCCGTGTTCAAATCCTTCTCTTCATTAATCTATTTATGGTTAAGATTCTTACTTGGAATTGTCAAGGGGCGGCTTCCAAAGAATTTCTTCGCACCCTACACTTTATTATTGCTAATCATAAGCCTGATATCATAAGACTTCTTGAACCTAAGACGAGTGGAGATTATGCAGACTCTATTTGCCAAAGGATCAATTATGACCGCTGGGTAAGGGTGGAGGCATTGGGTTTCAGTGGAGGTTTATGGTTGTTTTGGAAAGAGAATTTGGATATCCAAATTGTTCATTCATACCCTCAATTTATTCACTGTAAGGTTTCTATAGCTAATA
Source organism: Mallotus japonicus (assembly GCA_949634005.1). Taxonomy (NCBI): domain Eukaryota; kingdom Viridiplantae; phylum Streptophyta; class Magnoliopsida; order Malpighiales; family Euphorbiaceae; genus Mallotus; species Mallotus japonicus. The sequence goes on from CATIWK010544139.1 coordinate 8,880, forward strand.
GTATTTCATGGTTATTCACTTTAATTTATGCTAGTCCAGATGTGGGGCTTCGCAGGTATCTTTGGAAAGACCTAAATAGCTCTTCTTTAGAGTTTGGACACCCCTGGTTAGCTATGGGGGATTTCAATGCTACTCTGCACTCAGATGAATTGAATAGCACCAATTCCAACTATCTCACTAGGAACGCTGCTTTTGGGGAATGGATTTTCACTGAAGGATTAATTGACCTTAGATACACTGGATCTTCCTTTACTTGGACTCGGCCGTGTCCAGGATCTAACATCAGAGGTGCAAGACTTGATCGTGCATTATATAATCCTGCCTGGAAGATGGCCTTTAAATAAGCAAATGTGACTCATCTCCCTTGTCACAGATCAGACCACTACCCTCTCCTTCTGTCTACAGACTCTGAAATTTATAGAGGTGTTGGGAACTCTTTTAAATTCTAGATGGCCTGGCTGTCTTCTCCAAATTTGTCAGTATTGTTAAGAACAATTGGAGGGAATCTATGCCTTTCATGAAAAGTGCTTCATCTTTAGCTACTTCTCTTATGGAATGGAGTAGATCTAATTTTGGCAACATTCCCAGGCCAAAAAAAGCATCTTTAGGCTCGGATTGCTAGAGTCCAAGCTAGGTTAGACCAATACCCCACCAGAAATCTTATTAAACTTGAGAAGAAACTGCATAAGGAACTTGATCTGGTTCTTCATCAAGAAGAAGTTTATTGGTACCAAAAATCCTGAGAAGAGTGGATAATCTCAGGAGATCGGAATACAAAATTTTATCACCTCTCCACAGTAATTAGAAAGAGCAAAAATCAGGTGAAATGTCTTATGGATGAAAATAACAATTGAGTGGAGGACCTAGATACCTTGCAAAGGATGGCATCAAATTTCTTTCAAGCTCTTTTCTCTACGGATGATCGAGCTTTTCCGAATAGCATGAACTCGCCTTCTGTTAGTTTTCTTATGCTTTTGGAAAATCATATTTTGGACCTTCAAAAACCGTTAAGCCATCATGAGGTTAGGAATGTCATTTTTAGCATGTCGCCAAATAAAGCCCCAGGAATTGACGAGTCCAATGCAGGTTTCTTTCAGGATTTATGGCCTGTGGTGGGGAACTCGGTAGTCAACGTAGTCACAAACTTTTGGAACTCGCGTCTTTTGCAAGAGGGTATGAATGACACTTTGTTAGTCCTGATTCCTAAAGTGCAGAGTCCTGTTTTTATCAAGCAGTTTTAGCCGATAAGCCTGTGCAACGTAATTTATAAAGTCATCACCAAGACGCTTGTTAACAGATTAAAACCTCTTTTGTCCGATATAGTAGCTCCTACTCAGTGCAGCTTTGTTCCTGGGCATCAGATAACAGATAATATAGTGATTTTTCAGGAAGTTATTCACTCTATGCACATCAAGAAGTCAGGAAAGGGGTGGATGGCACTCAAGATAGACTTGGAAAAAGCCTATGATAGGCTAGCTTGGCCTTTCATAAGAGAAACTCTTCACGTCTTGGGGCTTCTATCTGATTGGGTTCGTAATATTATGTCTTATGTTACCACTTCTAAACTCTCTGTTTTATGGAATGGTAAGAAGCTGGATAGTTTCACTCTATCAAGGGGGGGTCCGTCAAGGCGACCCTATATCCCCCTACCTATTTATGCTTTACTTGGAGAGGTTATCGCATTTGATTAACGCTGCTGTTAATGATAAGCATTGGCATCCGATTAAGTTAACTCGTTTGGGTTTAGAGCTAACTCACCTGTTCTTTGCAGATGATCTAATTTTATTTGCTGAAGCTCACATGGATCAAATTTCTGTGATCATGGAGGTCCTTAATAATTTCAGTTTTATGTCGGGGCAGAAAATAAATATGGCAAAGTCTTCTATCTTCTTTTCCTCTAATGTCAATATGGATTTGGCAAAGTCAATATCTGATTCTATGGGAATTCAAAGGACTAATGATTTTGGAAAGTATATGGGAACCCCAGTTGTTCATAGAAGACTTGGAAGAGGGCATTGCATTCATATATTGGAGAAGGTGAAGGATAGGCTCTCGGGTTGGCATTCTAAGAACCTCTCTTTTACTGGCAGAACAACACTAGTACAGTCTGTCTTATCCGTCATCCCTTCATATTCAATGCAGACAGCCTATATTCCGGTGTCTATTAGCTCTGAAATTGAAAAAATTATGAGACTTTTTCTTTGGGGTGGAACTGAGGAACATCAGAAGGTTAGCCTAGTCAATTGGGCTATGGTTACTACACCTAAGAAATGGGGTGGTCTTGGCATAAGGGATTTCAAACATATGAATTTAGCTTTTTTAGCTAAATTAGGCTGGAGGTTCTTAATGGATAATGATAGCCTTTGGAGTGAAATTCTCAGAAATAAGTATTGCCGTTTGGAAAAGAAGTCGACCTCCATTCAACATCATCCCACCTCTTCTATTGTATGGAAATGAATTGTAAAAGTTGTTCTAATTCTGGAAAAGGGCCATCGATGCCATGTGGTGAACGGTAAGAACACTCTGTTATGGTTGGATGCTTGGGTTTTGAAGGAGCCGCTTATCACCGTTGTCAACGCTAATCTAAGCACAACATATCAGTTCAGGAATGTGGCATACTATTGGAAGCTAGGAGAGGGATGGGATTGGAATCACTTATATAATTTACTCCCTCCTTATGTTGATTTAATGTTGAGTTCTTTTATCCTGGATGATGAATCACCTGTAACTGATTCTTATTACTGGAGTCTTTCAAAGAGTGGTGGTTTTACTGTGAGTTTGGCTTATAAATGTCAGTTGTATCAACCTTCTCCTAACTCGAATGGGCTCTGGAAAGCTATTTGGCATCTCCAAGTTCCTCAAAGAATTCAAAATTTCAGCTGGCTTGTTGTTCATGATAAATTGTTATGCAATTTGGAAAGGGCCAAAAGGGGTTTTACTCCAAATCCTTTCTGGCAATGGTGCCCTCAAGAGGAGGAATCGGTTCTCCATATTCTCAGGGACTGCTCTCATGCGCTAACTATTTGGAAATTTTTTCTCCCTTTGGATTTCAGGGATCATTGGAATTGCAGGACTATAAAAGAGTGGTTCAGTTTGATGTTGGAATCGCAGGTGCAACTCTCTTTTGATTATCAATAAAGATGTTTTTTTCCTAATGCCCTATGGTGGATTTGGAGGTGGTGCTGCAACAGAGTGTTTAAAGGAGAGTATTTGCCTTCCACATCTCAAGTGGAATGGCTAAAATCATCTTACTTGCAGATTCAGTGGGCTTTTGAGCATAGCATAAATCCCTGTTCTACTAATAGGGGGAGGAAATTGATTAGACTTGTCAACTGGAATCCCCTAGATTTGGGATGGGTTAAGGTGAATATTGATGGTTGCAGTAAAGGCAACCCGGGAATGGCTGGAGCAGGTGTGGTGATTCGAGATGATTTGGGGCGTTGGATTAATGGGTTAATGATAAATATTGGTTGGTGTTCTGCGGCATAATCTGAGCTTTGGGCTATATATCATGGTCTCATCCTCGCTTGGGATGCTGGTTTTAGGCGAGTGGTTCTTGAAGTTGATTCCTTACTTGTGGTTAACTGGCTTAGAGCTAGGGAGTCTTCTTCTGTTCAAAATGATAATCTGGTTCGTGCGTGTTGTAAGTTGTTAGAACAAGACTGGATTGTGCAGATGGTGCATGTGTTCAGAGAGGGCAACTTTATTGTTGATTGGCTGTCCAATCAGGCTCTCAAGCTCCAGAAGGGTGTCCATAGAGTACAGAACCTCCATCATGATTTGAAGGGTTTATTAAGTGGTGATATGATCGGAGCAACTTGGCCTCGAAGTGTTAGAAATTAGTTTTCTTTTGGGGTGACCCCCCCTCCTCCGTTATAAATAATAATAAAAAAAAGAATATGAGATTAATTTTTTTTTTTTGGTGCTTATTGGGGTACAAAAATTGAATCTAATGACAATTTGAATACATAACTTTCCACTTTATAAAATATTACTATTGATAACTCATATTTATATATATATTTAATAGTAGTTTTCATATTAAGTATTTATGTTTTTAGTTTAATCATAATGCATTTTGACATAGTTTAGTGTTTTTATTTAATAAATAATTCATTTTGACATTTTTTATAAATGGACCTAATTTTTGGGTTTCAATTGTTTTAATTCAGGTTCTTATCAAAAGGTCCACTTTAAAGCATGCTCTTA
>CATIWK010544297.1:0-19037 GCA_949634005.1 Mallotus japonicus
AAAATAACCCTCCAAGCAACCATTAATCATGATGGAAAACTTAGCATTCCGAACACAGACCATCACCCAAGAGATAAAAAGTCTAGGAAATTGGAGTTGCAGCATCATTTCCTCAATAAAATCCCAGTGAACAGAATCAAAGGCTTTCTTTAAATCCACTTTAATAGCACAACGAGCTGGTTGGATGTTCCTATGATAGTTTCTAACCAGATCCTGAGCAACCATGATATTCTCACCAATTTTCCGGCCAGGTAAGAAAGCAGACTGATTGAAGCTAATAATTCTGCAAAGACAATGCTTCATACGATCACAAAGAATCTTAGTGATGCATTTATAAAGAATAGTGCAGCAGGCAATAGGTCTATAATCCGTGAGACCCTCAGGATTAGCACATTTGGGAACAATAGTGAGAGCTGTAGTATTAACTTGATGAAGCAATTTACAATTTGAGAAGAAATCCTTCACCGCATTAGTGACCTCCTTGCCAATAATATCCCAACAAGTTTTGTAGAAAGCATTGTTATATCCATCAACTCCAGGAGCTTTATCTTCACTAAAATGGAAGATGGCAGCTTTAATTTCTTCAGAAGTGACAGGGGCACACAAAGCAACTCTCTCTTCTTCAGAAATAGTAGGCCCATGAGTGATAACATCAGAACGCACATTAGTTCGAACTCCAAAATTCCCATGGCAACAGAGGAAATTTAATCCAAATTGGAAATGTAGTTGTTTCAAATTGATCAAAAGAGATTCTCTCTTAGCGAGAGAGGATGATGATCAAACATAATCGGACCATCTTCCAAAGCCTTCTTTTTCCCTTCCACAGAGTCCCAAACAAAAAGGATATGATTAATTTTTATCATCTGTACCTCTTTTAATCCAAAGGTTCTCCATCGGTTCCTCTAGCTTCTTAAAACGAGGATTCGTTCCAAAAACGTTTCCAATCAGTGGATTCTTCCATCTATCTATCTGCTTCCTTTCATACTTCCTCTGAGTTGATTCGAGCAACCCCTAACTTCATTGCTTACCACTGGTGGCTCAAATTGAAGGACACAGTCTTGAGATCGAGCCCTGTTGTTTTTGAAAAGATTTAGCCATGATTTGTTCTCATTACTATCATCATTGTTCTCCAGCTGCTCTCTGCTTTGAATCAATGGCGATAGTATCAGCCAGCGTTAGATGATTTTGCCCAATTTTCCCCCTCTTTAAAAGATTTGAAAATTGTTTTTATTTGATCATCATCTAATCCTTAATTACTAGTACTCTGTGAAGAATCTTCAATGATCAACTGAGAAATTTGAGATTTTGATCTAGACCAATTAATTGATACATTATCAGGTGATGCCGAATGTCGATTACCTTGTTGGAACTGATTCGCTCATGGCGGAAGTGGAAAAGAAATTATGCCTTTATTTAGCGGAAGATGTCCAATGGAGCTTTCTGGTTATGGAAACCGTTTCAAAGCATGTTCTTGACTACAGGGTCTCTCTCACATTCTCACAGTGAGAATATCACTTTAGCTCTTTTTGTATCTAACACCTTTATTTTTGTTGCAACACGAAAATCCTGGTAAATTTTGATTTCCAAGAAGTGACAGGTTATTCATTATATTCTTGTTATCCTCAAATGGATGCCAGATCATGGGAGTTGCTATTTGTATTGTTATTGGTGGAGAGGACCCTTTTTCAGTCTGTAAGGTCAGATGGAAGTGCTATTTCAAATCTACTAAAGGTTAATATATATGCTGATCTCGTTTTCACATTCCTTTATGGGTCCATAAATCATGAAGATGTGATCCTCAATTCAGATAAACAGTTTCCTATGGTTTGAGTCATGGAAGAGCCAGTCAGGCAAACATAACGACTAATTTGCTGAATATTATGATACTTCGTCTAAAGTCTACACTTCACACGGTTCCACGAAGCTCATCAACGACAGGAAATGTGGCATCCATCTACTTTATGATGATGATCTGCTTAATGCTGCCCATAAATTTTTTTGTGCTCAACCAAGAATCCTTACAACAAATCAAAGAAGAGAAGCCGTGGTGATCACTTCAATGCTATGGAGGAGCAGAAGTTTAACCGTAAAACCGAAAAGTATGGACAAATATAACGACTGTATTTAGTTTTTCCTAGGGTAATTGCTGTCTCATTCTTTGTCTGTTTGTTTGTTTCCCCTGGCCCTGGGTGGTAGTCCCCGCCCCTGGTATAAAATAATAATAAATTAGGTAACCAAGTAAGCCTTAGTGGCATTAGTGATTGTCTCCTATATGATATATTTTATGCATATCAAAATCTGTTTATATATAATAAAAATGAATTACCTACCATTTCCATACACAAATCTCTATATATTTTAATATTTTAATTTTGTCTTTCCTTGACCAGGTTAAGTAACCTTTTTTTTTTTTTTTTTTTTTTTTTTTTTTTGAAGAGGGTGAATTTTGTGCTTGAACCATAACAGACAAAGGTATCATCAAAGACCTCACTGCTTATTCTCTTATGCAACTACCTCAAACATGGCTTCTATGAGCAATCAAAACCCATTTTCCCATGTTTCCTTTCTTTCTGGTTCAGCTTGTTCTTGGAAGTACCATGTGTTCATGAGCTTTAAAGATGAAGACAACGACTTTGTTAGCCATCTTTATAAAAAGTTGAATTTTGAAGGAATACACACTGTAAAAGTTGGTGAAAAAGAAAAACTAGAACTTCTTGAAGCTATTCAAGAATCAAGATTTTTGGTTCTTGTTCTGTCAGAAAGCTATGCTTCTTGTACTTGGTGCTTGGATGAACTTGTAAAGATTATAGATTGCTGGGAGAAGACTGGAAAAATGGTTGTACCCATTTTTTATAATGTGGTTCCAGATGATTTGAGTAATCAAAGAGGCAGAATTGCAGTAGCTTTTAAAAAGCATGAAGAAAATTTCAAGGAGGAGATTGAGAAGGTGAAAAAGTGGAAGGATGCTCTAACAAAAGTAGGTTCAATTTGTGGGTGGAATTCAAGCCATTGGTAATTGCTCTGCAACCCTTGATTTTACTCCTTGGTTTTAGTCCATCTATTTCTTATTGGAAGGAACATCTCTTGTGTTTAGTCTCCAAGTGTTTGACAAAATTGTTGCTTTTTTTTTTTTTTTTTGCCTCTCTGTATCCTGTTTGGTATTTTGATCTGAATCTGATTTATTTTCTGTTAGGAGTTGCTATTGAAAGTGATTCATAATTTAGTGACTGTTAATGAGAAACAAACATCTTTTCCTCTTCATTCAAATTGAGAAGTTTTGCAACAAAATTCTGTCTTTACTTAGCCTAGAGCTCCAGGCTTGCATGATTTAAAATCAGATTAAGAAAGGAACTTATGTTTTGTGAGTTCTGAATTAACATTGTTTACCTTTCTTTTCAATGAATTAGAAAATATAAAACTAAATCAGTTGTTTAATTACTGTTTTCTCGAGACAGGGAGGCGGAGACAATTTTCATAGAGCAAATTGTAGAAGATATTTCTGACAAATTGATTTATACATCATCCTTTGAGACCAGTGACCTGGTTGGTATGGGTTCTCACATTAGTGAAATGGAAAAGAAACTATGCCTTGAATCATATGCAGTCCACATGCTAGGAATATGGGGCATGGGTGGCATAGGCAAAACAACAATTGCCAAGGTTATTTATGATATGCACTCTAGCCAATTTGAGGCTCATTGCTTTCTTGCAAATGTTAAAGACAGTTTCAGAGAACATGGGGCTGCTGCATTACAACAGATACTCCTCTCAAAAAACATATTGGAAAAAAGAAGCCAGAATACTTGGACTTTTAATGCTAACTATAGTGCTATCAAGAGAAGATTTTGTCGCAAAAAGGTTCTTCTTGTTCTTGATGATGTGGATGACTGGAAGCAGCTGGAAGCCTTAGCCGGAGAACCCAATTGGTTTGGTCCAGGAAGTAGGATCATCATAACCACTCGTGATAAGCACTTGCTAGATGCACACGGAGTGAAGCCTGTATATGAGGTTCAGCTTCTAGAAACTGATCAAGCCCTTCAGCTGTTTAGTCAGCATGCCTTCAAAACAAATGATATAAAAATAGAGTATCTGGAGCTCTCCAAACAACTTATATCTCATGCTAAAGGTCTTCCCTTGGCTCTTAAGGTTTTGGGCTCTTTTCTCAGGGATACAAGCATATTTGAGTGGCAGAAGGTGAAAGATAAGCTTGCAATGATCCTGACTCTAAAATTCATGATGTACTAAGGATAAGCTTTGATGGACTAGAAGATACACAGCGAGATGTATTTCTTGATATTGCATGCTTTTTCAATGGGAAGAACAAAGAATTGGTGAGAGATATTTTGGATGGTTGTGGCTTCTTCCCCGATATAGCATTTGCAGTTCTTGAGGATAAGGCTCTTGTAACAATTTCAGATAATAAGTTACTGATTCATGATTTACTACAAGAAATGGGTCATGCAATTGTACGACAAGAATCCAAAGAACAGCCTGGGAAATGCAGTAGGTTGTGGATTCCTGATGACATTTACCAACTATTGACCAAAAACATGGTATGCATATGCAACAGAAAAAAATTTATTGAAGTTGCAGCAATGCCATTTTGACTAAGAAATTGCAGATAATTCTCTTTGCATTTCATTCGCTTGTGCTTGTGCTCGTGCTGTCTGCCTTCTTATTCTATTTGTTTATATCAATATTCATTTTATAAAGAAACATTTTGATATGTAGGGAACTAATGCAGTGGAAGGCATATTTCTTGATACGTCTAAAGTGCAGGAGATGCACTTAATTTCTGAAGCCTTTGCAAAGATGCAGAGTCTTAGATTGCTAAAATTTTATAACACCGGCTCTAAGTATAAGAGTACAGTTTACCTACCTGAGCAAGGTCTCCATTCTATTTCTAATAAGTTACGACTTCTCCATTGGGAAGGTTACCCTTCAAAATCACTTCCATCTAGCTTTCATGCTGAAAACCTTGTGGAGCTTAACTTGATTGCTAGCAACGTTGAACAACTTTGGGGTGGAGTTCAGGTGTGCTCAATCTTTTTCCTTCTTTTGCCATTTTCAAATATGTAGAAATTCCAGTGCTTGCTGATGCTTTGTCATTTGTATCTTCATAACAGCATCTTGTGAATTTAAAACGGATCGACATCAGTTACTGTAGGTATTTAGCTACAATGCCTGACCTATCTAAGGCTCAAAGTCTTGAGAGATTGGAGCTTGGAACCTGCCGAAATTTGGTTGAGGTTTCCTCATCTATTCGACATCTTAACAAGCTCGTCTTCCTGAATCTGGGTGATTGCACAAATCTGATGAGTCTTTTAGGTGGGATTCATTTGAAATCTCTTAAAGCTCTTCTTCTCACTAGCTGCTCAAAACTTACCGAGTTGCCGGAGATATCAGGAGATGTTCATTATCTTTGTTTAAGTGGTACTGCAATAGAAAGACTACCCCAGTCAATTGGATCCCTTTCTAGTCTAGTTAATTTATCCCTGAAAAATTGCACAGGTCTCAAGACACTTCCAGGCAGCATTACTAGGTTGACATCCCTTAGCAGTCTTTTTCTTGCAGGTTGTTCAAATATCACAAAGTTTCCAGAGATCCCTGAAAACGTGGAATCTTTAGACTTGAGTGGTACTGCAATTGAAGAGTTGCCTTCATTGCTTTGCTCCTGCTCAAGACTTTCTGCATTAAAGCTGTCAAATTGTACAAGGCTTAAAAGTTTGCCAAGTAGCATTTGCAAGTTGGTATGCCTTAGAACTCTTTGCCTCTCGGGTTGCTTAGAACTTGAGAGTTTGCATGACTTGAAATCTCTCCCATGGCTGCAAAGGCTGGATTTGAGCAACTGCAATCTATCAGAATTTCCTAGCAACCTGGGTAATTTATCCTCATTGGAAGATTTAGATCTGAGCAATAACAATTTTGAGAGTGTACCTCCAAGCATCAAACATCTATCACATCTGAAATTGCTGAATGTGAGCCGCTGTAAGAGGCTTAGATATTTTCCAGATGTTCCGCCACATATAAAAGTTCTAAAGGCATGTCACTGCACATCATTAGAAACTGTACCACGCAACAAAAGTTTATGGGTGCCAAATGTTGAGTGTTGGGATTTTGCTAATTGCTTCAAATTAGATCGAAAGGAAGCCAGCAACATTGTGGAAGATGCTCAATTGAGCATTAACTTTATGGCAACTGCTTCAAAGCAAGACCATAAGAACAAGGTCTCTCTCTCTCATTTTTCACTCTCTTTCTGTGTTTGTCTGTCAAGGTGCTGTCACTAAATCTTTATTTATTTATTTTTTTGACACAGGGTCAAAGGAGCCAATTTTGTTTTCCAGGAAGTGAAATTCCAGAATGGTTCTTTAGTAAAGATACTGGGTCTTCATTAACTTTAATGCTGCCATCAAATGGCCATCAGCTCATGGGAATTGCATTTGGTGCTCTTGTTGGCTGTGAAAATCCCTTTATTGTCCGGAATGTTTGTTGTAAGTGCCATTTCAAAGCTACTAAGGGTGAACATGATGATCACATTTTCATATCCCGCTACTGGTCTGGAAATCATAAAGATACAGCCCTCAGTTCAGATAATATTTTCATGTGGTTTATTTCCTGGGAAACCAGGCCAGTTAGAAGAGGTGGTGTTTTGGATGAATACTATGAAGCTTCATTTAAATTTTCTGCTTCAGATCATTCAAAGAATGCCATCAACGTGAAGAAATGTGGTGTCCATCTACTCTACAGCAAGGAATCTCATAAAAATCTTTTGAATGTTGTTGATAAGAACTTCCAAATCACCATTCTAGATTTTGGGGACTCAATGCAGGAAGATACTAATACTAAGAGAGGACGTGAGCATTGTGGAAGTGGGAGATATGATAATCAGGAGGAGAAATCCAACCATAAGAGAATTAAAAGATGCTCCTTTTAGTTCCCTGCAAATTCATATGGTCATACTATACTCAGATTTAGCTTCTCTCTGTTGTTCATTTCCTTTCCAACTAGCAAGTCATTCTACACTATTTTTCCAGCAAGTTGCAGTGGTTATCAGTGAAATTAGTATCTAATTCTAATGAGGTTATTGAACTTGCTTAAGCAGATGGACAAATTGTGAAGTCCAGCGCTCTTTGTTGACAGATTAGAGTAATGTAGATGAAATTAAGGCATGTATATGCTAGCAGGTTTTGGCAGGTACCTGACAAGGGACCTGCTGTGCGGCTCCTGGCTATCAGGATTCTGTGGTGCCCTAATAAATGGATTTCTGTGAGAAATGGCTTCTTTCGTTGATGCAGGTTCCATAGCAAAGATTCAATTCGGAGTTATCAATAAGGATGGATCATCTTAGATTGCTAAACTTCTATTTCTCTGGCCCTTTCACCAACTGGGAAGAAAAAGTTCTCCTTCATCATGGCCTTCTGTCTGTTTCTAACAGGCTAAGGTATCTCTGTTGGGATAGATTTCCCATGAAATCTCTGCCGTCGAATTTTTGTGCAGAAAAACTTGTTGGCATTGAGCTAGTACATAGTAACGTACAACAACTCTGGTCAGGGTGCAGGTACATGGGGTTTCGTAGATGCAAAAGAGTCCCATTTAATGTGTTTCTTTTGTGTGTTTATATAACATTTGAATGATAATCTTGTGAACTTAAAAAAGATTCAGCTTAGCAGCTGTGAATATCTTACTACAATTCCAGATCTATCGAATGCCAAGAACATTGAAACTATTGACCTTCAAGAATGCAAAAGTTTAGTTAAGCTTCCCTCATGTATTCAATATCTTAACAAGATGAAATATCTCAATCGTAGAGATTGTTATAATCTCAAGGGTCTTGTGGACAAGCTTTATTCAAAAGTTCTCAGTGAATTTTGTCTTGGAGGTTGCTCAAATGTTAAAAGTTGCCCTGAAGTTTTTGGAAATTTGAATGAATTAAATTTAAGCTGGACTGCAATAACCAAGTTGCCTTCTAAAATTACTTAATGTCTGGTTGTTGCAATATCACCAAGTTTCTACAGATTTCAGCTAATACAAAAGACTTATATTTGGCTGAGAATGCTATAGAAGTGGTTCCTTCATCAATCCTGTTTTTTAGTGGATTTGTCACCTTGAAGATCAAAGATAACAAAAAGCTGTTGAGCCTACCAAGTAGCATTTGGAAGCTAAAATCTCTTTGAGGTCTTGATTTATCTGGTTGCTCGAAATTCGAACAACTGCCAGAAAACATAGAGTCTACAAAACTGATGCTTGACAATTGTAAAACACTGGTGAGTGTGCCAAGCGGCATCGAAAAGCTTTCTGGAATTTAGTTGGTTCGCTTGAACTACTGCAAAAGTATCCGTGCCTTGCCAAAGTTTCCAGAGTCTCAAAGTTTTGGTTGCGAATCACTAGAAGTCTTGTCAGCCAGAAGCAAATGCAATTTGCCAATTGCTCCAAAATGGATGATAAGTCTGATGCTAAATTGTTATTTCAACTTACGGCAATCAAGGTAAGACCAAGTTATAATTTCTCAATCTATATTAATTTTTGTTCGCCTCTCTATAACATTTCTTGTGGAAACTGGATTTGTGCGTGTTTACACTTCAAAGTTCAAATCTAATGAGCATCTATGAAGCATGGAAACATAAACATGAAAATGGGGAAATGTGGAAAAGATATGGTGAAATGACAATTTTTTAAAAATATAGGAAATGAAAATATGAGAGAAATGTCAACTATGAAAAATATAAGAGCATATAAATAAATATTTAAATTATAATATATATATAAATTTAGATTTAATATATAAATATTAAAAATATTCATTCCTATCTGTCAATAATGTAATTATCTATTATTTTATTTAATTCAGAAAAATATAAAATTTTTCTAATTTATTTTCTTTCTTATTTAGGAAAAAACTAACGAAATGTACTTTTCAAGTTGGAAACATGTTTTCAAATTGGAAATATGTTTTCTAATTTTTTAAATTTGTAGAAATGACCCTAAAAAGTTTTAAAGAAGTTTTTGATATTGAAATGTTTCCAAAATGTAGAAACAGCCTCTAGTTGAAGTTTCCGCGTGTTTTAGAATTGAGCATTTGTCAAATGTTAGTTGGACTAATAGCTTGAGCATTTGTCAAATGTGTGTGTTAGACTAACAGCTTAAGCTTATAAGTTGATTGATCATTTGACCCTGACAGTATTTTTTTTTTCTTTTTCGTGGTACAGATTTTAAGGGGTGAAGCTGAATTTAGAATTCTTTATACAGGAAATGAAATCCTCTATTGGTTTCGGAACAAAACTCAAGGATCTTCAGTAGCCACACAGTTGCCTTTGAATTGGCATCAACTGAAAGGTATTGCTGTCTGTGTTGTATTTGCAGTAGAGGAGCCACAGCCCCAAGGTCTTTGAAGTTCATTTCTCCCAGTGAGTATTGGATTGGATGCAAATGCTATGTTACTAAAGCTGATGATAGCTGCAAAGACAACGATATCAAAGACATCATCTGGGATTGGTGATGGTTTGACGTTTATGTTCATTTAGTCAAGTCAGACCATGTGCTGATATGGTCTAAACCCTTTGACAAACCGAAGCAAGGTGGTCGAGTACTCCATGAAGAAGATTGGTTCAACAATTTATAAGGCCAAGGATCCAAATGCAGCAATCGCCGCTCCTGTTTTCAGAGGGAGGGACACCAACTTCTTATTGTGGCAGCACAATATTATGGCATTTTTGAATGTTTAAATGCACTCATTTTTAAAAATCTTAGCAGTCTTTTCCCTTTAAATTTCTCCATATAAATTTTTTATTTTTGGCCAGTGTTGATCATCTTTATTTTATTTGCTATTTTGTATTCGCTTTCTTTAGTTTCTTTGCATTCAATAAATATAAAATTTGTATCCGTTTATTTTTTATTAAAATTTTTGAATCTTCCCTCATCAATAATGTTTTTTATTAAAATTTTTGAATATTCCCTCATCAATAATGAGATTTTGGTGGTTATCTTTTATGGATTTGTCGTGAAACTTTTGTTGATATTTCTACAATTGAACTTAGTTAAAGACTAAAAAGTTATTTTATGGCTCTCAATTCCGTGAAGTAGAGTATACAAATTATCGAACAGACCACTGATTTGGAAATTAAAATAGCTTTGTCATCGCGCTAATACCACTTTTGCTTTCTTGGATATGCTCAGTCCAGGTATAGATGTTATGATGTGAAATCTAAGAGAGTTGTTGTATCATTGAATGCCTGTTTTAATAGGGTCATCTCATATTCTTCTAGATCATCTAAAACTCTCTAGATTTTGAATGGTTTTACCACCATAATCCAAATTATTATGAACTTTATTTTCAGTTAGCCTTCATTATACTTCCTATAAAGGTAACTTCATAAACTCTAAACAAGGCGATCTAAGGCAAAGAGATTTTATTGCTCATCATTGAACTTTAATCTTTTTGATCTCCTTGTCAGAATTTTCATATATGGCTGATCAACTATATTTGATTCTTTATTGATTCATTGCTGCTTTCTTTTGCATCATTGTTGATATTTTGATAGCATCAATGTTGTAGTCTTGGTAATTTTTTGTATGGCTGGCTTTGTTTGTTATCTTATATCCTAATTTTTTTGTATTTTTTTTACTTAACTTGAGTTCGTTTATGTTGGATTTCTGGAGCAGGCTCGTGGGTTTGAGCATAGTTGGCATCATGTTGAATTTTTCCTAAATTATTTTAATATAACTAGGTATATATACCCTGACTTTTGTGGAGGTGCTACAAAAATGCATATAAAAAATATTACTTATATTCTGAAAAACATAAATTGACATATGGAATAAAAAAAAGATTGGATCTTGTATTAACTTCAAAGAAACAACCAAAAATTCTTATTTAGTTGCTTCTCCTTTTCAATAAGAATAAATAAATAATTAAAAGATTTTACGCAACAATATTATACATTTCAGTGGTGTAAAATATGTATAAAATAAAAATAAATTCAATTAAACTAAGCTTTATTTTCCTTTCAATTATTGTTGAAGATATAATTGAAATTAGTTTAATGGCAAATATACCTTTCCAAGTTATCAACCATAATAAGAAAAAAAAAAACTAGATATATACCCTCACTTTTGTGTAGGTGATATAAAAATGCATATAAAATATTACTTAAAGAATATATATTGATTTCTGAAAAACATAAATTGACATGTGGAATAAAAAAAAGATTGTATCTTGTAATAACTTCAAAGAAACAACAAAAAATTCTTATTTAGTTGCTTCTCCTTTTCAATAAGAATAAATAAATAATTAAAATATTTTACGCAACAATATTATACATTTCAATAGCGTAAAATATGTATAAAATAAAAATAAATTCAATTAAACTAAGCTTTATTTTCCCTTCAATTATTGTTGAAGATATAATTGAAATTAGTTTAATGGCAAATATACCTTTCCAAGTTATCAACCATAATAAGAAAAAAAAAAAAAACTAGATATATACCCTCACTTTTGTGGAGGTGATATAAAAATGCATATAAAAATATTACTTAAAGAATATATATTGATTTCTGAAAAACATAAATTGACATATGGAATAAAAAAAAAAGGAAAAATTATAAATTTGGTGTCTCAACTTTTGTGATTTTTCTATTTGAGTGTTTGATTTTTTTTTTTTTTTTTTTGCAATTAAGTGTTTGAACTTTAGAAAAGCATACCAATATAGTGTCTCTGACTGATTTAATGTTGACTAGGTGCCCAGTCAGATCAAACAGGATCTACTTTTATCCCAGTCATTAACCATGTCATTTGCCACATGTGTTGCATTATTTAAAGGACAAAATTACCTTTATTCAGTCACCCTCCATGTCTACGGCGGAATTTAATGTTGAGGTTATTTTTGTTAATTCATAATCTTTAATAATGTTAATTTTGTCCTTTAAATAATGCAATATATGTGGCACATGACATGACCAATAACTGGGGTAAAAGTGGGTCCTGTTTGATCTGAGTCAGTACCTAGTCAACATTAAATCTGCCGGAGACACTATATTGGTATGTTTTTCTAAAATTCAGACACTTGATTAAAGTTCAAACACTCAAATAGAAAAACCACAAAAGTTGAGACACATTTTTCCTAAAAAAAAAAAGATTGTATCTTGTATTAACTTCAAAGAAACAACCAAAAATTCTTATTTAGTTGCTTCTCCTTTTCAATAAGAATAAATAAATAATTAAAATATTTACGCAACAATATTATACATTTCAATGGTGTAAAATATGTATAAAATAAAAATAAATTCAATTAAACTAAGCTTTATTTTCCTTCCAATTATTGTTGAAGATATAATTGAAATTAGTTTAATGGCAAATATACCTTTCCAAGTTATCAACCATAATAAGATTTATCATAATCATTGAAATTTTAAGTATAGAACAATTGGTATTAAAGTATTATAGGTCAAATTTCAATTGATTACTAAATACCTAGAAATTCTCTGAATCTAATGCCATCTTTTCATGTATATTTGCTTCATTTTCACTCTAGAATTAAAGTATTCCACGTTTTCATGTCAAAACCCTCTCTTTGTGAAATTGAGTGGGAATTTCTTCCACTCTTTCCCTCGCCAATGTCTGTCAGTGATAGAGGAATGCAGCAACCTTGTCACCATAGAAGACCTGTTTGGCTTTGATATTCATGGACGGAACGGAACCTAGGTCGAAGATTTTATGCATGTTCATTACAAAAGGTATCTTCGCATAATGTTAATTTTTTGTTCCAGCTTTCAAATCACTCTTTATCTACATTTTCTTTGATTGTAGCAAGCTGGAGATTGTGGGTTCTTTATGTGGTATGACCCACCTACGTGTGCATATGGGAGGCAATTAATTTGTTCAAAGACAATTGAATGACACCAGCAACCTTACAAGAAATCTGCAATAAAATGAAGTGGAAAATGGGAAAGAAATTCAGTTCTTAGAAGAAAAGATGCAATATGAAATTAGAAAAAGAGATTTGAAACTGAAGTGGATTAGGTGGATGTTTTTTTTAGCAAAATGGTTAATGTAGTAGTATAAGGTTGTAACCTCAAAAATGTGTGTTAATTGGCAGTAATTAACATGATTTATTATAAACTTATATGGAGTGGTAGTTAAATAAGGTAATCCCCTTTTATTGTAACATGAACTATTGACGGAAATGCAGAATTACAAGCATATTAGCAGGCTTTTTTGTGCTCAAATTGATTTTATGTTGTGTAATAAGAAAAGGCAAGCATACTTTGAGTAATGTCATCGAATACAACATGAGACATTAACAACGAACAATTAAAAAAGATATGTGAATGATGTTCAAGAGCTAAATAATTGGTTAATAAAACCAACATAATTGGTTACTGTCATACAAGTAATTTGCACTATAACATGAAGTTGAGCAAATTAACTAAATCTTTCATAAGTTGAGCAGATGGACAAAAAATTACAAAATGCTAAAAAAAACAACAGTACTTATTCAAAAGTGCTTAAAATACATTAGTACTTGTTCACCAATTGACAAAACCACTAAATTAGTACTTGTTGACATATTTACAGCAACACTTCAGTTCATTTGGTGGAATTTTTCTTCTTTTTGTAATGATATGTTGTTGAAATTTGGTCTTTCTCAAACAATGTTGATGTTGTGCTTGTATTAGGGACATTCTTCATTGAGGTTGATTTAGCTGAATATGACTTGTCCAAATTATCTAGCACTTGAGTATACCTTGTTGCTCTACTTGAAGATCGAAAGGCATGACTCAAAATTATGTTTTTTTCTCTCTAATTGAGTGTTTCATTTGATTTACTAGGCTGTGTAAACATATTCCAAAACAAATTACTCTAACAATAATACATCCAAACCAAACTCACTATAAAGCAATACAATAGAAATAAAAAAGAAAAGAAATACCTAAGGTTTGACTAGCAATTTAGACCTGGTATTTTGACTTGGCATAGAAGCAGGCTGTGTCTAAGCATGAGCCTGAGTGACAGTAGGAGCATTGCCTTGATTAGTGGACTACTTTTTAGTTGTAGTAGTATACTTAGTGTTAGCCTAACTACTGGCACTTTGATGTTATGAAAGGAATTGTTGCATATGAGCTGGTAGAGGAGGCTTATGTATGTAAGGATTAGACCTTGGATTCTGCATTGCTTGTCCAACATTTGATATAGAATATTGTGTGATCAGATTAAATAAAAAATTACAAATTAAATATTATACCACTCAATTATTATATCCAATCAATAACTACAAGTTTTCACCCTTTGGAATCAGTTCTATACATGCGAACTAATAGGATTTTGATGCATAACAACTGTTTCATGTTGACTTGAACCCTTTGTTTGAGTTCTCTACATGACAGACAACACCACTTATAAAAAACTTAGTTATTATGAATAAATTACATAATAGTAAATGAATAACTTACTGGTATGTTGTTGCTTCGATTACTGCTAACTTCAGGCTTAACTTCAGGCTTATAGGTCCTTGAATTATGTCCAATTCTACCACATTACATGTTATCACCATGCCTGATCTACTCAGCTTGTAGGGATTAATGGGCTCATCAGCTTCTCTAACTCTCTTAGTCTTGGGCCTCCCAGGTTGTCTTCTCTCCTTTGGAGGTAATGATGGGTCATAAGGAGTTCGTGCCCATAAATTTGGTCCATTAATAGGGTTAATGAGAATGGAATAAGTCTTCAAATATGTGCTTTTATGGAGGTAAGGGTGCACAAAATCTTCAGGCCTTTTCTTTAAATAAAAAATGGCTAACACTGGATATAGACAAGGAATACTACTGACATCCCACTTGTAGCATGCACATTGCATAGTTTCCAAATCAACAACATAGCTTTCATTACCTCTCTGCACCTTAAATTTCATGCCCCTATTCTAATGTGGTATCTAGAACCTCGAGTTTAATTTTTCCTTCTCAAGTCGAGCTTATGCTTTAAGTGTGATAGGACCGGTATATTTTAGCATCAAGTCCCTATTTCTGTGAATCAAATGCATATTATATGTCACCACCTCTTCAAGTAGGGTTAGAATTGGCTTGTCTCTAGAGTCTCTAATTGTAGAATTAAAAGACTCTGAATTTTTTTTCAAGAGCTTGTCACACTTAGGTCTCGGACTGAAAGCATACATGCACCAGTGAACTCTATCCACATTTATCAACCACTGATAAGCATTGGCATCTCTTTCTTTCGTTTTGTTCACTATTTTATAAATTCAGCAGTTGTTGTTGCCTTTGTTGCATTCCACATAAGGTCTTTCAGTTCTTTGTTGTTGAAGAGCTTCTTAAAATTTTGATGAAGATGCCTCCAACAGAATCTATGGTCCTCAATTAGAATCATAGATGCTGATGCAGGCACAAGTCCCTGTCATTTAATAATAAAACAATTAATAACAATAACTACATTTTAACTCAAAGAAAATAAAGGAGACTATTTTTACCTTTTTTTTGGTCACTTCTTAAGGTTCATCTATTCTGTTGCACAGCTCCTATATCATTGAATAAGTTCATTAGGAACCAGCTCCAATTGTCCTTGCATTTAGATTCAGCAATAGTAAATGCAAGTGGATACATTATGTCATTGCCATCATATGCAACTGCAGTAAGTATTTGACACTGTGTTGATAAAATTAGATGGCAACCATCTAGACCAATTATAGGTCATATACCACTTTTAAATCCCTTTTTGCAAGCATCAATGCAAACATGGATTCTTCTAAAAATTGGCTGCTTATTCATTTGAGGTCTATTAACCACCAACAATGCACTAGAACCTGGATTCTTGTCCCTTAGCTCACCACAGAACTACCAAAGTTTTGTATACTATCCACTATGCGATCCTCTTATTTCATCAAAGGCTTCTTCCTTGCTGTGTAGCATTTTATTGCAGACACTCCAACAGCCCACTCATTTTGCACATTTTTTTAAAGGTCTTACATTCCAATTTGGATTGATTCTCAAGGTTTCTTTATACTTCGTAGTCAACCAGTCTGCAGTAGCATTTCGATTCTTGAAAACTCTACTACATGTATGCTTATCATTGTATGTTTTGACCTGTAATGTGTCCCCATTAGTGATATTTGATGCATATATTTTCCATGTGCACCCTTTTGCAATTAGCCTGCACTTTTTTTTTCATTTTTAGTGAAACGGATATCATATCCACCCCTTCTAGTATTCTCCCTTATTGTATCTTTCAGCTCATTTTTGTACCAAATAACAGTCCTATGCAGAAGTTAGGTTTGTTAAAATCCCTTCTTACATTGTACTCAGGGTACTTAGTTCCACTTCTATCATCATCATCAACATCCTTGTCTTTAAGGTCTTCTTTTAATGCTTCCTTCTCCATAAATTCTTTTTCAATACCCATATCTAAAACCAGTAGCAGTAGTAGCAGAACCTCCACCTGGATCTGTGTAGCCTTGACAGTTAGGATTGGTTGAGGAATCAACATTTGCTTCCTATGTTACTATCCCAGCTTCTGTCTCTACTTTTTTTTCTGCTTCTATTCTATTCTGTCCACCATCATTGACTGCTTCAATTCCAGCGTTTGAGTAGGTATGTCCACCATCATTGTCTGCTTCTCATCTAATCCCATTTCCCATAATGCCATCTTCAAAACCAAAATTACATGCCTCTTCATCACTAGGAATCCTATCATTTTCATCATTATCATCTTCATCAGTACTATCTTCATCACCATCAGCCACTTCTTTACCTTTTGCAACCCAATCAACTTCATCATTCAAACCTGGTACTATCTGTACATCTTCATCTCCACTTATACCTTCTATTATTAATTGGAACTGCGGTACATCAGTAGCAACAACTTTATCTTGCCAACTATGTACCACATAAATATCTACACTATCTAAATCCTTTAAACTCTCCGCCATTATAATGTTATCAGCATCGGTTGCTAATTTTCTGAGTCCCCTTCGTATATTTAAACCAGGTACTCGATAATAAAAACACACAACATCTACTTGCCTTACGTCTTTAAGCATATCTTTGTATTCAAATAAACACAGCTTATCAACATCATTATTATAAAAAATATCAACTTTTCCAGTGATGTACTCACTCCATGGATTTCCCATAAAATACCCAGTATGATGGAGAATGATTGTTATGTATCTATTTTCCATTTCGATAACCCTATTCCAAAAAAGATATTGTATTTAAAATAAGAATAAAACGAAAAAAATGCATACTTAATGCAGGGATTAAGATATTCAAAAAACACAAGTATGGGACCATGAATGCCGCCATTATCAACAACAAAAAGACATGTAGGGGACCATGAATGCCACCATTATCAACAACAAAGAGAAAAGTAGGGGACCATAACTTGCAAAGCAAAATTGATTTACTTAATATAAGCTTTATTAACTACTTAGTAACTAATATAGAAAATAGTTGTTTTACATACCTCTACTGCTGCCTTTGCACGAATTCTTCTAGCTTGGGGATTTTCAATTTAGAGAGGGTTTTAGGGTTTGGGTGAATTGAGGATTTTATAAGAGCTAAAGGGTTGGTTAGTGGTTTAACGACTCACCATCCCAATCAGTCATGTGGGGCCTATTAGTTGAAGATAATTCTGACCAAACCACAAGATAATGGCCACGTATGCACTCTGTTCAGGGTATTGGGGCGAAGGGTTTAAATTAAAAAAAATTAATAGGTTGTTTAATTTTTCCAAAAAAAAAATATATATTGAGATTGAGGTAACGCTAATGCTTAATTTATAACAGAAAAAATCATTGATTATAAAAAATTTTTGAATCAACTTCGAAGCAATGTGAATCAAGCGTTTATTGTACGGAAAAAGATTAGTATTGCGGATTGCTATTCTATGAAATTATTTTTTTTACCTCTATATTTTATAAGACACCAAAAAATAGGGTAGAGATTTTTGCACTCCCTTCATTTATAAATGTACTCCATTTGAATCTTTATATTAGATACAATGACTTTAATACTGTAGACGGCGGGGTTTAGCGCGCGCCCAAGTTTCTTGCAACCGCGACACTGTTTGAGCTCAGGGCTCTAGGGAACACACTATTATATCACATAGACATAGCGTGGAGATGATGGAGTCGCCACCCAGGGTAATAACTGGGAAAAAATCGGAGGTGGTACTCGATTCTCTAAAAGAAAGCTAGCACCACAACAAGAAAATTCTAGATTCGGAATACTAACTTCTCTTAGTCTCGTGTTGTTTTAGAATCATTTTATTAATTACTATTTCATTCTCTATTTACATGCAATTTCATAAAACCCAATTTAAACATCCATAAATCCCAAAGGCAAACTAATCATGAAATTACATATAAACAATGTATCATTCAAACTCATAATCTCTATGTTAGTCTAATCTATAAATTTTATTTAAATGGGCTAAGTTTACATGTTTTATTTTATAAATGAGCCTAGAAAACTAATGGGCCTAATTCCTAATCAATTTTATTTAAATGACTCTAAGTCTATTTATTTTAATTCTAAAAGTGGGCCTAAGTTTACAAATTATGAAAATACTTTAATTAATGGGCTAAATTCTAAATGGATCTTTATTAACTAAAAATGGGCCTATGTCTAATTTAACTAGGTGGGCCTAACTTAATTCTAACCAAAAAAATCTAAGTTAATTATGAACCTAAAATCAAATTAATTAATTAATCTTAAAAAAACCCTAATTATTAAAAGTGAATCTAATAATGAACCTAAAAAACCCTAATTATGAGCTTAAATGCAAAAAAACATAAAAAACACAATCTCAAACATAAAAATAGATCAAAGTCAATAAAAACATAAAAGAAAACATTCAAACAAAAATAACTCAAAATAAAAAACATAAAAAACAAAGTTATTTCTAAACCTATTTAATTTTCATGCATCCTAGATTACTCTAAAGCCACCATTGATTTTATTAACTTTTACCAAATAAACCTAATTACTAATCAATTAATTAAACTAAACTACACATCCACACATAATTTTATTAATAT